>JARJHM010000685.1:0-171920 GCA_033356055.1 Carex pumila
TTGCAAAGTGCTGGTACCAGTGGTACCAGCCCAGTATACTACTGGTATGGTGCAGATTTTGTGTGTGAATACCAGCCTTTGAACTGACAAGGACCATATTGCGATTAAATTATTATTAGGGGCTGTTTGGAAAATTATAGGCTCTTATGTGAATTATATAATTATAAGGGCCTAAACGTAAATGTGAATTGTTTGTGAAATTGGAGGCCGGCCTCTATGTATGCATTTTAACAATTAGGCCTTTAAGACGAATTTGGCTCTTGATAACATGAAATTGAATTAATTATGCGTAGATTGAATAAGTGGGACCAATCATAAAATACAAGAGAAATGGAAATAAAAAGGAATTGAAATTTCGGTTTTGACATGGGAAATAAAATTACGGGATTTGGTTTGAAAGTCAAAAATGCATAATTGTTGGATTAAAAGTGCGGCTTTAAAATTTAGGTTTTGATATAGAATCAAATAAAATCGGACACTTAATTAAACCAAATTAAAACACCCAACACATTAAACTAAAATAAAAGTTTTATAAAAAGTTTTTAAAGTTAAAATAATTCTTTTAAACATTTTTCGAACTCGTACAAAAATTTGTTGCTAATTAATAAAGAACAATTAATTAGCAATGAAAAATATTCGTTATGGACTTAGATTTGAAATGGCTAAATTAAACGTAGAAATTAAATTAGTTATAAAAATAACGAACTACACGACTTAGGAATAAATTAATTAGAAACACGTAAACTAATTAAGGGTTCCGTTTTTAATTTTATAAAATGAATTATACATCTAAAATATAAAATAGCTTAACTATATTAAAATGGATTATAAATTTCGCAATAATCATATAATTAATATATTGTATTAAATTATTTGCCTTAGGGATTTTAATTATAAATTAACTTTCGAAACCGAATTTCGACTCATTTAAAATCAACTATAGTCCGTTAAAATAAATCGAGCAAGTAGGAAATTAAAATATATTAGGTAAGTAAAACACGTGAAATTTACCGTAGCTCTCGAATAATTATTTATTTGCGAATAATTCAACATTGAAATTCTACAAGTAATATATCTTCAAATTAAATTATAAAAAATATAAATTAATTTAGATCAAAGTGAATGATCAATATCTAACGAACATATAAAGAAATTAAGATTTATTTCTAAGTTCGATGACATGAAATTAAATAATTAATATATGCCTAATCGGATCAGCCAGACTGACTAAACCGGTAATTTTATAAAATTGAAATAATCGAGAATTTGACTAGCACATTAATTGGGATGACGGTTAGAATAAAATTAGCCTAGATTTTAATTAGTTTAAATTACGTGATCACAGATCAATCAACTTCGTACGAGTTCGACCCGTGGGCCGATCCGACTGACCTGCAGTTCAGAGCATACGCGGAGCACGCTGATTATTAACAACAGAGACTCCAGTCCCTTCAAGTGTGGGATATCTGAATTATTCTTTTCGTGGGCGTACTCTTACTAGTCGATCCATCTGACCTGACATTCGCACTTTATTTTAAGTAGTTTCATTAAAACTTTAGAGCATGTTTATCCTTTCTGCACTGTAGGTAGATTTGCATAAACCCTGAAAAATCTGAATTTACTATATTTTAGGAGTAGAATAATTAACTAATATTATAAATATATTATTAGAATATTAGGTTACTAGTTGTCTCCTTCTCGTGGAAGACAATATATTATTATTATAATACGTGCATACGCATGCATTGGTGAGGGCTGAGCAGAGCCGAGTGACTTCGTTCCATCTTGGTGTCACTTGGCATGGGACGGCCCGACAGCCATTGAGCCGAGCGTCACTTGACTCTCGAATGGCTTTAGGATATATTATATGTATAAACTTTGATTATATATCATTTTCGATCATTTTACTATTTGACATGAGCAGTTCCGATCTCGAGTTCTGTGGCACGATACGATTCGGGATTTATTCATTCCCTACATTAGGAGCTACTTTGCCTAGAACGAGATTCCAAGGTCGAGCTACGGGAGCCTACAGGAGCTACGGGAGTCTATGGGAGTCAACCGGGGTCAACGGGAGCCTACGGTTGTGTCGGGCTCAAGCCGGACCCAATGACCGGACTCATAGCCGGACTCGGCCAGTCTCAGCCAGTCTCGAGCCTTGTGGAATCATGCGTGGTGTACCTATTGGACTAGCAAGACGGTGGAGTTCTCTCCTGCTTATGAGAGAAGAGATTAACTTCTTACGACCTGCATTGTATGATTTCTCCTATTGGATATGTTTGGCTTATGAATCGTCTAGATGAGATGACACACTGGATTTTGATATAACCATCGGCTAGTGTGCTATTATCTTGTGGGGCAATACTCGATGTCACTAGGCAACATGTATCATTGCACTCTGATCACAGTCCTTGGATTATATTGTTAGATCTTGTGATCCTATTGGCACAGCACAGGGTGATTTACTTTATCCATATTATTATTATTATTGTTATTGTATTTGGGCACACAGTGCAAGGAGTACTGGATTCCGACTTGGTTTATATCCGATATTACACCTTGATTTTATTTTGGGTTTATTTCGCATGTTGGCATAATAGAATAATCGCATCATGACATCATTTAAAAGTATTGTAAATTCTATCAGCTATTAATATAGGTTCACACATGTGCATATTTTCAATTGTATTCATTTTATAAATAAAAGTGCTTTGACTGTAGAGAATCCCTGATGGGATAATTCTGGGTCACATACTGGGCGATTTGTCGCTCACCCACAAGTTGTTTCGTGGGTTTTAGGTACAGGTTCTGGCGGTTCCCAGCAGGAGATGTCAGGAGTTGTCCCCGAGGGCCATACCATTTGACCTAGTTAGGGTTAGGCTTTTGATTAGGTTTACGAGTCTTGTATTTCCTGTGTTATATATACAGGCAATAGATCATGTATCCCCTTCTATAGATGGTGTTATTTGGATCTGAGATGGATCGAATTTTATGTTATGTATGTGTATGTTTATTTATTTGCTATGTGACTGAGGCTTGACATTTATATTATTTTGCTTCCGCTGCTGTTTGATTTATTATTTATGATTAGCTTTGCGTGCTTAATGATTAATTAAGCACGAGGTGAGGTTGATCACACCTTAATTCAGAATTCCTGATTTGAGGTGTGACAATATCCATACTTACTCTAGCTACACAAATTGGACATATCTGCACATTGAAAATATTAGCAACTAGAATTGAAGGAAAAACAACAATAGTTAGCTTGTATTGTTACACCCGAGCTTGACGTGAGCCTTAGTTGCATAATTGAGGATTGATTGAGGACAAATTGAATTAGAATGAGGATAAAATGTGCATGTGACTCAATCATTGTAGCACACCAATCAACATGGCACAGTCTAAACTTCAATTGATACTCAGTTAATCAACACAATACCAACTGGTTAGCACATATCGACCTCAATATATATAGCCAAAGAAAGTTTCAATTAATCTTCACTTGTGGAATGAGATCCCTAGAAGGACGAAAAGATCAGAGCAAATATTTACAGATAACTATCCGATAAGTTGAACAAATAAGAAGAACAGCCCATCTTTGGGCTCCACTGGGTGTATTTATGTGGAAGCACTGTTCCATGGACCTATTATGACAAAACCGACTACACGGGGCTCATACCAGTACATCCTGAAGTAACGATGGAAAATTTCGTTTCCTAGCCCTAAGAAGAAAATCGCTGTTTTTGTTATGGTTCAGATTTACTGAAAACATTGATTTTCAATAAATCTAAAAAAATAGTAAAAAAAAATTTCAAAAAAATATAAAATTTGATCTCCAAACACATATTAACATGAAGAACAAGATGAACAGTTCAGATTGATCGTTAGGATTTTGAAAAGTCGAATATTGAGCCGTTGTATAGATACCCTCTATGCTATGCATACCATGCTAGCATATTCATTTGGGTTTCCTTTTGCTGAAAGATCAATGTATCGGGTTCGCTACCATAAATATCACCAAAAAAAATTGATCCAAGAAAATTTTGATTTTGCTTTAGCATTGGCGTCAGGATTCTCTCAAGAACACTTTTGAGCTCCCTTCCTTTCTCTCCCTCGCCAATCAAATCCAGTGAGAAAAATCAAAGCTTGGACACCTTCACAATAAATGTATTTTTTTATTATAATTATTAATTTAAATACACAAACAATGAAAAAAGTTCCCACATATTTCATAGCTTTACAAGTCCTAATACTATATACACACACACATAACAAGCAAGAATAAATCAAACCCTAGGCATTTAAAAAAAAGGAAGAGATAAAATGATTAAATGGGAATCTGGCAATTTGTTGTAAACATCAATGAAAAAAATTATAAACAAATAAATATGTTAAATTAATGCAAATTGCGTAGGAAGTCTCCCACCTCAGTTCCTCCGTTGATTGGTGGGTTTGGAATCAGGATTATTGCTCGTCAGTGTCTGAACCCTCTCTCTGAGAGTCGAATTCATTGCTCCCTTCCCTATTGTGACGGGAAATAGTATTCTGCACGAGTTTTTCCATGCGGAGCTTTTAATCTGGTCCGTTAGTTTTGGATCGGACGAAACAGATTAGATCTTGTCCAAATTGAAAAAAAAATTCTCAAAATTTATAGAGCTTTTAATTGAGTCCGTCCGATCCGAAACAAACGGACTATATTAAAAGTTCCGCATAGAAAAACTCCACAGATGATACGCTTTCATTGTGACGGCGCCTCCGATCCTATAAAATATTTAAACAGAAATTAAAATAGATATAAAGAACTAATACACAATACATCATCTTTTTCTACTACTACTACTACAAAAAAAAAAAGGAAATGTAATCTTGCAAAGGAGGAGGTTGGTCTAAAGGCCGTACTAAAAGCAAAACGGGAATCCTTACGAAACACTAAAATATGAAATATATTATCACACATTGTTGAAAACCATTGAACATAACCTGGTTCGTATCATACCCCTCTAGCTCTCTAATTATTTTAGCACAGGAGAAAGGAAAAAATTAGTATAAAATTGCACAGAATAATTTTACATGACAAATTTACAAAGAACAAATTTCGAAAATAGTGTGGACAGGCCCTTCTTCAAATTTACAAAGACTTTCTCAGCCAATTCCACCAGGTTGTGTATATGTCGATTTTTTCTTCGTATGATTAAATAATTCATTGACAGACGGATTTCTTGAAGGAGGGAAAAATTGAAAGCTTTAATGGTTGTAGTCTTGTAGAGCCTCAGTAGCAAATTCAGACAAATCTGAAAAAATTAGCGTGGCCGATAACTAAATTTCTCCTCGAGCCAACATTTCTGACATTTCCAGTCACCATCCTCACTGTTCTACACTGGATACCTATACTCCCCTTAATAACTTTAAGAGTACCATGTTGAAAGAGGAAAAGGGAAGTACGGCAGCTTGGGACCTAGGGTTCTCAATGCAATTAAATTATTTTGTTTGAAGTACGGTGATCTTAAATAGAAACTATCTTTAATTTGGTTGTGTAGCAGCATGAGAAAGGTAGAACCTATAACTACTTCCAATAGTTAAGAGGAGAGGAGCTACAGGAGAGGCAAACGTATTTAGACCTAGGGTTCTATTGTGTAATTACAGTTTACGCTACCTGAGATAAACCCTTGTAAGAGGAGAAAAGTGAAGAAATTTTAGTGAAAAAGGCTGTAGATTTTCTAAAAGAAAGGAAAGGCAAAGGGAATCAACCACGCGTCGATAAAAAAAGCAACAAGGAGAGGCGCGTCGCTGGACCAAAACACGCATCGCTTTTAAATATTGTTAGATGAGTAAGCAATCGTCAAAAAGAGATCAAATGGTGGAAAATTGATGCGTTACAGTAGATAGATACTGTTCACTTACAGTAACCATTCCATCATCTATAGATAGATATAGTACCTAAGAAAAAACAACAAAAATCAAATATATCCCAGATTATATATCTATAGACAGATTAACCTTTCTACTGTAGATAGATACTGTTCATATACAGTAACCTTTCAAATATATTTTTCTCTTATATTCTCATGTTTCTGTTCCCAAAAATCAACAAAATCAGATCTAATTTTTCTTGTTAGGCTATGAACTATTTCTCTCATCTTTCTGTTCCCAAAAATCAACAAAATCATATCTAATTTTTCTTGTTAGGCTATGAACTGGTGTTGATGTCCCTCTAATTTTTCTTGTTAGGTTATGAACCGGTGCTGCTTCTGCAAAATAAAAAAACTGAATATATCAATTTATTTTAATTAAAAAACATATTTGATGATTACTTTTATAAATTTATTTAAATAAAAAAAAACCTCTAATCCTCTTAGATTATAGAAGAGATTGGGGTAGTTTCTGCATACAAATTCGTCAATATAAGCCAGCCCAAAAGAACTATTTGACTTGAATAAATCAACAGCCTACATGAAAAAAGAAAAATGTTAACTTTATCACAAAAAATATATAAATATAATTTTGACTTTTATTTATGATAAAACTAACCGTTTCTGCAATATACTGAGGATGAGCATAAATTCCAGAAATAAATCTCAAAAAGTGGATTGTATCATTTTTATTGTAGTCAAGATCGGTTTCACTTTTCCCATCTTTATTCTTGAAGTTGTTCATTACTCAAGCAATTCACCACCACCACTGCTCTCACTAAAAGGATGCCAAGGCTTCAAAACAATGTTTGAGTTTTCTAATCTTTTGCGATAATTTACATTTTCCAACCAATGAAAGATTTTAGTTGCATATTTTTGACGATCTCCAGGCATCCAAAAAAAATCAAGGTCTTGAATTAAACTTGGAATGTTTCTCCTGCAAAAAGTCAAGAAATTAAAGAGTTAATTTAGTATAAAAATTGTTTCTAAATCTGTTGTGCACTTATCCTAAATTGTTTCTAAAAGTGACCTTTTACATGTTAATCCTAAATTTGAATGATCTTTTAGTCATTTTCAATTAACATGTAAAAGGTCACTTTTTCTTATTTGACCGGTATTGGTACAGTACATCAGAGACTTCATAAGAAAAGCCATTCTTTGTGAATACTCTTTCCAGATTGAGGACCATGCCCTATCTTGGAAGAGGGTTATCTCTGACCCGCAAACTATTTGCATGAATCGACTGAAGACCACGTGATGTAAACCCTAAATCTATCTACTTTTGGAAGGAGGCTGGTTGTTATGGCTTTGATTTCTTCATTCAATCAAGTTGGATTTCACTTGTTTGATAGTGTGGCAAGTACGGCTAGTACAGTGAGACACCCCAACATCTGTCAAATTCTAGGGTTTCTAGAAAAAGCCAATTATCACTATCTATTGCAACCTAGGGGTTCATACACTCTAGAGAGTATTTTTCTTTTGAGTCCTTGGGCATTACGGTCAGACTGGTATGTGAGATTCTTGGTGTATAAGGTAATATCTGCCATTGCCCATATGCATGAACTAGGAGTTTATCATGGTAATGTGAAATCTTCTACCATTCACTTAACCAATTCTCTGTGGGCTTGGCTTAGCATAACTGACACGAGACTTGTAAAACAGAACTCAGGTTTTCTAGAAAAACCTTTCCAAGGAAAAGAATGCCTATTACAGATGAGCTCCTTGAGGTTTGACTTGGTTGGCTCGTCAGAATGTAAAGCCAGATTTGAGAAATGGTGGAAGGGACAAATGAGAGGTAGGAGCTCCGAACGTTTTAATATTAAAAAGGAACTACAAAAGGGATGAGATTGTCCGTAAGCTTTGGCCATAGAGAAGTCAAGATACACAGAATACCCTCTTTCCTAACCGGTACCAACCTCATTCATATTTTCATATATAGGATAGGATGTGCAACAACTCGTGGAAGCTTGCGGGTTCATTTGTAAGACCAAAGGGCATCACCACATACTCGAAATGGCCATGGTGTGTTCTAAAGGCTTTTTTTGGAATGTCTGGTTCATACATCCTCACTTGTGATAACCTGACCTCAGGTCAATCTTAGAGAAATACTAAACACCTTTCAACTCATCCAATAGATCATCAATCACAGGTATGGGATATTTGTTCTTGATGGTAAAGTTACTGAGCTGCCTATAATCCACATTCTCCAATTCCCTTCTTTCTTCTTAACCAGTCACACTGGTGAGGCAAAAGAAAGGGTGTGAAATATTGAGTAACAGGATTCATGGAAGAAATGATTTTCATTTCTCTCTCTATATGTTCTTACAGTTTACAGAGGTGGCCTTTATATAGGCTTTACATCAGTACACACTAATTCCTAACAAACTGTTTAACTAACCGTCTAACATACTGATGTAACTAACTATGACTGGTTATATCAGTATCTCTAACCCCCCCCCCCCCCTCAAGCCCTGTGGGCTAGGAAGACCACAGAGCTTGCCCTTCAATTGTGTGAAACAAGCAGAACCGAGACTCTTTGTAAGCATATCAGCAATCTGGTCTTTAGAGGACATGAAACAAACAAGTATACGCTTGGAAGCCACCAAATCACAAATGAAATGGATATCCACCTCAATATGCTTAGTGCGAGCATGATGAACCGGATTAGCAGCCAAGAAAGTTGCTCCTAAATTGTCACACCATAAGACCGGTGGTGTCACAGGATCAGAAATCAGTTCTTTTAAAAGAGACTGGAGCCAAACTACTTCAGCAGCAGCGGACGCAAGTGCTCAGCATTCAGCCTCAGTGCTAGACCGGGCAACAGTGGACTGCTTTTTGGAAAACCAAGAAATCAGAGAATCTCCGAGAAATACACAATATCCAGTGGTGGATCGCCAATCATCAGGACTGCCAGCCCAGTCCGCATTAGAGAAAACTTGAAGAGATAAGTGAGAGGAAGGGCGAAGAAGAAGACCATGAGAAATTGTACCCTTGAGATAATGCAGGATGCGCTTAACAACACACCAGTGAGCATCTGTTGGGCAATGCATAAAGAGAGAGACGCAATTAACGGCAAAAGAAATTTCAGGTCGTGTAATGGTCACATACTGGAGGGCACCAACAATACTGCGGTACAAATGTGGATCAGAAAGGAGATCGCCATCAGTTTTAGAGAGTTGAAGGCCACTTTGCATTGGTGTGGAAGTCGGTTTAGCACCCTCCATCTTGGCCGGATGTAATAAATAATCGATGTACCGGGTTTGAGACAGATGGATACCCAACTTATTGTAAACAGCTTCAATTCCCAAAAAGAATGAAAGACGGCCTAGATCTTAGTGCAAATTTGACACTGTACATCCAAAGTGGAGCCTCGTCCCATGATGCCACTGCCAGGAGTACCTCCATGGGAGCCACGGCCACGACCATTGCCACAACTCCGGCTTCGTCTACCATGATAACCACCACGTTTTATTTGTTGAGCAACAAAGGCAGCAGCAAGTTGCTGTTGAGATTGCCAAGGGAGAGAGTTGAGAACCATGGGAGCAATGAGAGAACGAAAGTCAGTAGAAGAGGGCACGCCAGGAGAAGAAGTGGGAAGTAATGGAGAAGAGGAGTGGAGAATTGAATTAGAGGGGCCAGAATGGGCTGAGTTTGTGGTAAAGCCCAGCGGTTTTGGAATGGGGTTAACGGGTTGAGAGATTGGGTTATTACCGGATCCGAATTCGATAAGAGGAGATATTGGGGTGGTGAGATAGGCCGAAGGAGGATCAGGTGCCATCTGAGAGAGAAGACGGTTTTCGTAGGTGAGGAGATGCCCGTGTAGATCAACCAGAGAGAGAGAAGGGTGAGAAGTGAGAGAAGTTACCAATGAGTTGTATTCAGCTGGAAGACCAGCAAATAGACAGAGGCATAAATCTTGATCGGAGACCTCACAACCAATCGATCTAAGTTGAAGAGCAATGGCATTGAGACTATTAAGGTACTCAGAACAGGAGAGATCACCTTTATTGAGTGTCTGAAGCTTTAATTTGAGATCAAGCACTCGAGATTGAGACTGTGCAGAGTAAGTGCGATGAAGCATACTCCAGAGTTCAGCGGAGGTCTGACAACCAATCGCTTGAGGAAGAATGGATCGGTCAATACTGGAGAGAAGCCATGCAAGAACCAGCTGATCTTGACAAATCGAAGACTCACTACGTGAATTGGGGAGAGCACCACCAGATTCAGCTGTAATTGTTGAGGAGGAAGGGGAAATCATGCCATATAAGAAGGAGAGAAGACCATGGCCACGAATGATAGGTAAAATCTGAGATTTTCATAGCAGGAAGTTTGATTCATCAAGTTTGGGATTGATAGAGTAGTGGAATTGAATTGGATTGATCACAGAGGGAATTGGGGGTAGGAGAAGAGATGAATTTTGCTCCGTTGAGGGAGAAGAGCTTGGGGTAGTCATGGCCTCTTGAATGAACTGAGAATGGCGTTAGCCTATGATAGATCTTGATACCATGTGTTGTTATGTTTATCTTTGTATTAGGATAGTTTGAGGGGGTTATTTGTAAGAGTGTTTGTAAGGCTCTATATAAGCCTAACCCTTTGCTTAATAAAGATAATCCTCTTTTTTACACAAATCAAGTTGGTATCAGAGCTGTTTTTCAGATCTAGGGTTTCGCATCAAAAATCGTGCAGCAGCCACCACCTCCGCCTGCGCCACCAGGCCTTCGCCAGCTCCGCCAGGGGGTCTGTTTGGCCTCCAGGGGCTCCGCCAGCCCTCTGCCACCTCCGCCAAGAGGTCCGCCAGCTCCACCAGGGGTCCGCCGGCTCCGCCGGGCTTCCAGGGGCTCCGCCGGCCCTGCTAGTGCTCCGTCGGCCCTGCTGGTGCTCCGCCACCCTTGCTGGTGCTTGGCCAGCGGCTATGTCAGCAAATCTGGTGACCCGCCAGAAGTTCAGGTGACCCGCCAGAAGTCCAAGTGACCCGCTAGAAGTTGCTCCACCCAGATCTGGCCTCCCTGACCTGAGAACAGCTGATTTTTCTTCAATTCTTCCTTGATTTGCTCCATTTTTTCCTTCTCTTCTTCTTTCTTTCTTGATTTGATCTATCCTCTTCTCTTTTCTCTCTATTTCTCTTGTTGATTGTTGCTTGGCCGGCGTGGGGGGTTTATACCCCACGATACCCGAGAGACGGGTATTAATCGGGTTGTTTGAAGCTCGAATCTTGATGTTTTGAGATCAAGATCGGGTTAAAAGGAAAGGGAAGGGGTTCAAGGTAATGATTTTCTAGATCTTGCGAGTTCGAGATCGTGTCTTGGGGAAGGAGGATTTGACTCAATCTTGTGTGTAGATCAGAGTCAGATCAATGGCAGGTGAGGGTTCGAAGACGGGTATCGCAATGAAAGAGGCCTTGGAGAAGCTGAGTGGTGATGAGATCGCAATGTTGATGCGAGCATTTAGCTTTGCCTCTAGTGACACTGCACCGAAACCAACCCCAGCACCTGCACCAGCACCAAGGGTGGAGCTTCCCCCGATTGATGTGAAACTCGATGGTCCAGGTTCGTATCTGAGCTGGTCATGTCGGGTGCGGTACACTCTAGTTGGGAGGAAACTAGAGGGGTACCTGACTGGAGAGATTGCTGAGCCAACTGAGGGTACTCCGGCGAGGGATGAGTGGAGGTCCACTCATATGCTGGTGTACATCTGGCTCTTGAACTCGATGACTCGAGAGATCGCGGCCAATGTTGATGGCATGGAGGATGTGAGGTGTGTCTGGGAAAAATTGAGGAAGACGTATGATGGTGTGGGGAACAACCTGAGGGTTTATCAGATAAAGGGGGAGATTGCTGCTTGCATACAAGGGGAGAGGACTGTGCAGCAGTATGCCATAGAGCTGGAGCGCTTATGACTGGATCATGACTACTGCACGAGGACGTTGTGTTGTCCTGATCCTGCGTGCAGGAAGACTGAGGCTTGCATGCAGGATAGGACCATGGGGTTCCTTAGAGGTCTGGCCCCAGCCTTCGAGCAGAGGACTGCGATGTTACTTGCTCAGCCGAAGATTCCCTCGCTGGAGGAGGCAGTCTCGGCCATGATACAGGAGGAGACCCGGATCGGGCTCCAGACCGGGGCAGGGGGACTTCCAAGGGTGAAGTCAGCTCTAGCCGTCTCCAACTCAGGTGGTATCAAAGTCATTCTTCTTTTAGTCTTTTGAGTCGTTTGTATCCAGCTATGTTTGAAAAGGCTAATAAAGAGAGACTTGTTTGTGATGCTTGTGAGCTTGGCAAGCACACCAGGAGTTCGTATATTAGTACAGGTAGTAGGAGCACCTGTAGTTTTGATTTGATACATTCTGATGTGTGCCGACCTTGTTCCACAACTTCTGTTAATGGTTTTCGATATTTTGTGTCTTTCATTGATTGTTTTTCTCGTACTACTTGGCTTTATTTGATGAAAAACAAGAATGATGTGCTTGCTTGTTTTAAAGATTTCCACAAAGGGGCTCAGACTCAATATGGGGCAATAGTGAAGGTATTGAGGTCTGACAATGGGACAGAGTACACGAACAATGCGTTCAGAGAATACTTATCCTCCCAGGGAATCCTGCATCAGACCACGTGCCCATACACACCAGAGCAGAATGGAGTGGCAGAAAGAAAGAATAGGCATCTCCTTGAGGTAGCGAGAAGCATGATGATCTCAATGAATGTATCAAAGTACTTGTGGGGACAGGCAGTCCTGACAGCTGCGAGACTGATCAATAGGATGCCGTCACGTGTGTTGGAGTGAAAGTCCCCGCTTGAGTTATTGAAAGGTGAGATTAGTGATAGTCTCCCCTTGAAGGTATTTGGTTGTGTGTGTTTCGTGCAGAACAACAGACCAAATGTGGGAAAACTGAATCCTCGATCGATCAAAAGTCTAAGCTAAGTGCTGAGGCAGGAGAGCCAGTTGATAAGGAGAGGTACCAGAGGTTAGTTGGTCGCTTGATCTATTTGAGCCACACTCGTCCTGACATCTCCTTTGCAGTGAGTGTGGTGAGTCGCTACATGCATGACCCTAGGGAGGGTCACATGGATGCTGTGTACCAGATCCTGAGATACTTGAAGAGTGCACCAGGCAAGGGGTTGATCTTTCGCAAGAATGGGCATTTGAATATTGAGGGATATTGTGATTCAGACTGGGCTAGTTGTGCCGATGATAGGAAGTCCACGTCTGGATATTGCATGTTTGTAGGAGGCAATCTGATCTCCTGGAAGAGCAAGAAACAGTCGGTAGTTGCGAGGTCCACAGCCGAGACAGAGTACAGGGCCATGGCTTTAGGTGTTGCAGAGATGATGTGGTTGAGAGCTCTGTTGGTGGAGCTCAAGATGGACCAAGGGGCACAAATGAAGCTGTGGTGCGACAATAAGTCAGCTATTAGCATTGCTAATAACCCTGTGCAGCATGACAGGACCAAGTATGTGGAGATCGACAGATTCTTCATCAAAGAAAAACTGAATAGCGGATTACTTGAGCTGGGACATGTAGCTACTAGAGAGCAAGTGGCTGACTGTCTCACTAAAGGACTTAGTTCGTTGGATTTGTCGAGACTATGTGACAAGATGGGCCTAGTGGATATTTTTCGTCTGTAGGCTCATCTTGAGGGGGAGTGTTGTTATGTTTATCTTTGTATTAGGATAGTTTGAGGGGGTTATTTGTAAGAGTGTTTGTAAGGCTCTATATAAGCCTAACCCTTTGCTTAATAAAGATAATTCCCTTTTTTACACAAATCAAGTCCATGTGAAATATTGAGTAACAGGATTCATGGAAGAAATGATTTTCATTTATCTCTCTATATGTTCTTACAGTTTACAGAGGTGGCCTTTATATAGGCTTTACATCAATACACATTAATTCTCAACAAACTGTTTAACTAACTGTCTAACAAACTGATGTAACTAACTATGACTGGTTGTATCAGTATCTCTAACAAAGGGCTAGTGGAATGCTGAATTAGAGAGTTCTTCAACAATTCTTCCACGATCTTTTCAATTTCTAGCTTTTGGAAATAGGAAGACCTATATGGTCTCCGGTTGACAGGTTTAGTACCAGGGTGTAAAGGTATCTGATGGTTACTGGTTCTTTGAGGAAGTAGAGTTTTTGGTTCTTCAAACACTCTTGTAACACAATTTTCAATTCTGGGTGAACACCCTTGGTACCCTTCATACAGTACAGTTCACAGAAGAAAAGAAATTGGCATGGGAGGACTATTTTAGAACATATAAAACTTACATTTGAATTTCATCGACATTCTGAAAAAAGGCAATGGCACGTTCAAGGTGAGCTGTATCAAATGAAAAATGTCCTATAAATTGATTCATTATCTCTCGCAGCATGACAGCAACTGCCCGCCAATCCTCTATCTGTGCCTTACGTAACTCTAATTCTGGAAATTTAAAAAAAAGACCAATGAATTTACATGCAAAACACAGACATATATATTATCTAAAAAACTAAATGTAGTATAGGTAAAATAGTGAACACTCTTACCATCCCTTTTGCAGAAGTGTGCTAGCTTAACAACATTTGTACCTTCAACATTAAGGTACAATAGTGTGGTCCATGAAAGTGCACCATGATAAAGATTTTTCCTATGGAGATATCTAAGAACATCCACAATGCTCCTACAAAATGAAAGTATGATAAATACACCAGTTACAGATAGTGTGTATCTTATTGCATTATCATTGGATTTGATAAACTAAAAATTTTCTTATTGTGCAAACATCATAATGATCCCCAAGAAAGATTCTCCCATGATGTACTGCTCAAGCGGCACATTAATTGCCAGCCACAATGCGTCATGTGCAACTCATGCTCACTTGAGACAGCTCTTCACCTTCTAATTCTTTGTTCTTATGCAAGGCAAGTTTGGCATTCTCTATCTCGGAGTATTGGTTTTTGTATAATGGTACCGGGATCTGAACTGGAAATGGTTTGGGAATTCTCTAAATCAAGGGTCTTAAGTGAAAAAACAATGAAAGGAGATGTGTGGATGGTTTGGTTTATGTGCACGGTTTGGGAGATATGGAAACAGAGAAATGCTGTTATCTTCCGAGATAAAAGGTTACTGCTGCTTCTACTGGCAAGGAAGATTAAGTCAGAAGTCAAACTGTGGTTGAAGTTCTGTTAGGCGTCCAGGTCAAAAGGATGACATTTGGAGAAAGCTAGGGACTGTTTTGGTTGATTTACAATTATTTGTATTGATGTAATTGGGCTTTTGGCTCATGTAAGAATGTTATTTATGCAATATATTTCTTGGTAGCATCTACCAAGTTTCTCAAAAAAAGATAAACTAAAAAAATGAAGATTACCTCACAAGTTTTGTGAGAGTTTGCGAAGGGCAGACCTTCCTGTGATGAAACGTATTGAATCTCTTTTTCAAAAGGTTGTTTAAGCACCCCGTAAATTCCTCGAGGAACACCCGATAGTATTCATTGTTTTCATACTTAAACTTCTGATATTGATAGCATTTTAATATATTAACGTGATTTGTATCAGACATCATTTTAAGGGCGTGAAGGTCCTGATTGGAATACTTGTATAAATCTACAAGGACCTTTTGTTCAGTAGATTCCTTGGGATTTTTAAAATTTGCCAAAAGGTAATTGGACCGTGTATTCTCTGTGTCTTCATTCAGTTGTAAAACATTGCCAGCTGTGGTGCAAATTGGAATCCTTCCACTCTTTGTCTACATTTAAAACAACATTATAAAATTAATTGCAAATAATAGTAACTGAAAATCCTTTCTAATGTTAATTCCCCGGTATCAGAGGGAAACTAAATCTTAACAAAAATATGAGATGATAGATACACACCTTTGATTGGGAACTGATTCCAGACGCCATATGATATGTGCTAGAGTCGTTTGTGCTAGGAGGATCTGACTCGTTTTCTGCCAAGTGCAAGTAGAATCAAACAATTATAATTTTATCAATCTGAAAATTAGCATGACAGAACAGGGGCAAAGGCTAGCTAGTCACTGTTACGAGCTGGTATATCAATAGCTTAACAGAGAAACACCGATCGAGTATTTCATAATATTTGTACAAAGGACGGTTTTAATAAGAATGACAAAAATACCTTTTCAAAGAGGCAGCTAGACACAGAAGAGAGAGCGCGCACCTGAGCGAGAGAAGAAGGACCGACAGCGAGGTGAGAGAGAGAGTAAAAGCGCCAGCCAGCCGCGAGGTGAGAGAGGGACACTTCTCTCCTCTCCGACCAAAACGACCTATCCAAGAGATAGGGGTTTAGGCGGGGAAGAGAGGCGGCGGAGAGAAAGGGTTTAAGGGTGTGAGAGTGGAATTGCTGAAGTAACTGAAATTTTGAATTTGATTCTGGACCGTCCGATCTGTTCTGACACGAATATTAAAGGAGACCGGGCATTCCAATTCAGACCGGATTGGTCCAAATTCTTACGAACGGTCGGGATCTAAACCCAATATTTGGGTTACTCTATAGATATGGACCCGGAGTGGGACTAACAATGCAAAATGGTATAACGAACGGGTTTTTATTTTATGTTGTTGATTTTCAAAGAAGTGCCAATGAAATTCGTTTTTAATATTTTTATCAGGAAATTTCAATTGTTAACTTGCTATCATATAAGAGATTTGATATGAAAAAAAAAATCATGAACTTATCAGATAAGAGTTATCTACGTACATGTTATTCTATAAATATATTAATTAATAAGAACAAAATTTTACAAAACTCATATGAGTATCCGCACTGTATCCGCACCTAAACTGTCATAACTGTATTTTTGTTCTTCAAGTATTACTAACTGCTAACTGTAGTATCTATCATAAATAAGCCAGGTATTTATATCTATGAATCAAACTTTGTCATAAATTTAAAATTTTATATTAAAAAAGTGTACCCGCACCTTTTCCTTAAATTCCTCGCATCATACCCGCATTAGGAATCACTCAAAACTGTCAAGTAAAAAATGCTGACAACCAATGTTGACTTAGCTTATATACTGATAAAATTGAATTATCTAGTATTTATATATATGTGTTGTTACATTTACACATCCTTATTATAGTGCTTGCACATATGTCGTATACTTAGCCAAATAATTTAATATGTAATTAATTCATTATGCAACTAATGCATCAGTTACAAAATGAAGTATCTACATGTGTATTTCGTGTGACATATAACAATCTCAAAAACTGTTTATATGTTGATAGTAGTGATTTTCCCTATCAAGCTAAAATGTTACTATTTATCGAATCATAATTATTTATTTTCTATAGAATTAGATTTCTTTTGCTATTTTACTTGATTTTAAAAAATTGCAGATTTTTATTGAATTATCAAAATAAAATAAAAATTTAAACCATCTTCAACAAATAATACAGCTCCAAATAGTCACAGAGATTGTTACCCATAATAAAATATTTAATATATTGCTTCCTTCTTTTCAAAATCACAAGGTCAGTATGGTGCCTCCAATTATGAAAAAAAATAGTTGCATATGCTTTCATCAAGTTAGCCCGTAAATACATATTTAATTCAAGAAGATGAAAACGAAAATGTATCGCCTTTTTTACCATCAAACGTGAATACATATCTAAATTCAAGTAAACACAACGCATCATGTCCAGGGTTTTTTCTTCACATGATCACTAAGCTATATTCGATATTTCAAAATAAAATTCCATGTTGTCCTCACATCCACTTAATCATTATTTGCATTGTTGAACCAAGTCATCAAGTTCATACATGAAGCTTCCGGTTCCACACTTATAATGATAATATAAAATTAATAAATAAAAACAAATTTTAAGACCGGATAATTAACTTTGATTATCCTTATTTCATATAAGTTGCCACGTCCAGAAATTTGTTCAAAATTCTGGGAATGATTGATTCTGATAATTTGACCAATCAGATCACGGTTTGGGAAATGAAGGGCATAATAAACTGTATCCAAATGAGAACATAGATTTCTTAAACTTCATTAAATGTAACCCTTCAGCAGCAATAGTTATATTCTTCAAATCTTTTAAGTTTTAAACAAATACACCTTGCTATAAGAAGAAACAAAACTCTACTGTCAGAGAGAAATTTTGGCTAAGAAATAATTAGGGATCTCAACAGCAAAGAAACAAAAGGATAACTGATCACAGTAAATCTCAATCACAGAGAGAATATAAGATAAAGAGTCATAAAATATATAACAAGAATTTCTAGTTTAACCATATAGCAGGCATGACTGACACTTTACACTGCATAAAAAAGCCCTATATATGAAGTAAAATTATTTACAGGTACCTAGAAAATTACAAACTAGCCTCACTGTGTGGGCTACTTTTTTTATGGTCTTCAGTGTTATGAATTCAATTAATGAACTAGGTTCAACAGTGTTAACTTAGGTCGAAACCAGCCTCAGCATTTATTGCATACATCAATTTGGTGCGCATCTGCTCTTTACTGTTGTACCCCCGAAAAAAACACAACAAAGACCATTAGTACACTTCAAGGAGTGCAATAGTGCACAACACCAGTACCAGACAGAACTAACGTGGTGCTAATCTAGTTTAACACCAATTGATAGATTTTGGTACTTGCATTCCAATTTAACCGAATCTGTGTATCTGAACATCAGGCACTACTGGTTCAATTCAACCCCACCAAGTACATAACAAGGAATCTAAGAAAAACACTGAAAGTCCAAAAAGGTAAAATACCAAGTCAAACATGCTCTAGTACCAATGCAGCTATATGCAGTCCCCTATCAATAGAATAATACATGCTTAATATTAAGTACTACTTATATTCAGAAAAACAAACCTTGTGTAAGGAGGTAACTTGAGAAGGTTCATGCATGTTGCTGAGGTCGGTAAACGGTTGAGAACTTCCTCGTTTACATTGCCCTGTCCTACCCTGCTAGTTTTTAAGTGTCATTTATTACATCAAAGGAAAGAGGTTTCCAGCTACAAATTACCATGCATAGGCCAGATCTTCAAAAGAATGAGCATTTTACAGAACCCAAATAAAATGCGGTAAAAATCATATGTACACTTAACCTCTCTGTCTTCATTATAAGACCAAACTACCCCTACCCTTTCCATAAAATAATGGAGAAGCACAATTAGGTACCATTTTAGAGTCAACCGGGAAGATACGGGTATAGAAATTTTTGTACATTTTCATACTTCCCATTTTTGAACTACACAGTGAAACTCTTTTCAGGCACATCAATCACTTTTTCATAGGAGTACAGGGTGAAGAATATAGGGTACTAATGTAAAATAACAGGTTGATATTGAAATTTAAAAACATGAAAAGTACAACTCCAACCTTTGAATGCAAAATTTGGGCTCAAGATACTTGAACCCTAGAAGGGGACCTCTTGAGCATCCAGTCACAAACCTACATTTATTCAGTTTACATTACTTATTTGTCATTTAAACAAAGTGCACTTCTTGGAAATGGCATATTCAGACTTAACTTTCTACTTAATTAATTGTTATATTAATATAAGTATTGCCTGTTTTCTGGTCAGATAGGTCAAAATTAATTAATTACACCATGTATCAAGAAGACAACTTTTTATTTACGTAACAACTTTTTTATTAATAAAGTATTACCATTTTTATAATTAGGTAGGTCTGAATGAATTTGTTCTTCAATTATATACCTAAAGGACTAAAACTTTCACTGCTTGGAAACAAGCAAACAAAAATTGATGAACAAATAAATAAACTAAGAACACTAAGTTACTTGAGAAACTTCTTTTGGTTTTCCAAAGAAAAGCTTTTCAGAACCTCCCAAAACCTCTCTATGACTTCATGGCCCTGCAGTAGCCAACATATAAATAATAAAACTCTATCAGTTAGTATTAACCCTACAATGCAATGAACAATTGAAGTTGGCACAAAATAAAAAGTATAGTGTGATTTATTAAAAATAGTTGAAGTACTATGAATTTGTAAGACTACAAAATAGTGCTAAAGAGGCTAAGAATATTAAAAAAAAGGAGAGAAACTAACAGGTTCATAGCCACCACTATATGTAGCATGGTCGCGCAAATCATCAACATCCATGCTCTCCAGTGATCCCGATATAAGCAGCTTTTTTTCATATTAGACAAATAAAGATAATAAATTAAAAATTAAAATAGTAAAGAAAACCAAGCAAAGTTAACAATATTGGCAGGGTCCCATTTGGAAGACACTCCAATGAAGAAGGAACATAAAACATGTACCTGAAGCTCATGCTCATTGAACATGTCGATCCAATCCTTTTGTATGAGTTGTTGAAAACCTTTCAAGAAATATGAACTTTGATTCCTTATCTACCAATTAAAAATAAACAAATTAAATAGATGAGCAAAATAAACCCAAGATCACTAAAGTGAGAATAATTATAAAATCATTTCTGAAACAATTAATGACCCTTCGTGTGATTTATGCCGTTAAACACGAGTTTACTAACCTCATGCAAAAATAAATATATAAAAAATAACATTAAGTTAGAGCCCTTCAACCAATTAATGAACTACTATTACTTGTAGAGCGAATTTTTCATTTGTGCGAGCCTCCCATGTATTATCATTTCCTACTTGCAAAAGTGTTAACTCATGTTTGTGGCCTTCTCATGCAGTAAGTAGAAAAATGAAAGGACAAACCTGGTAGTTGAGGCGGTGGTTGGATACAAGGTGGATGAAAGTGATAACATTATCATTGGTGACATGCATGTCTCCGCCCCCAGGCAGCAGCTCCTCTTCTGTCTGCTCCCCATACTCATTGTTCACTATCACAAAATACAGCTCCAACTCTGAGACATCTCCTTTGTAATGCTGTGCGACCCAATCAGATCAAATTACTTTTGTAAGGCTATGGTCAGAAATATAACATGTATGGTATCTCTGTATGCTTGCTACATATTATATGTCCATGCTTTAGTACAGACAGTGGACGACGCTTCTAGGATCCCTCGGAGTTTCCTAAGAACTAGAGGGTCACTTGTATAAATTAAGGCATGTTGGACTCATGTGTTAATTGGGCAAAAACACATGCACATGCATTCATCTGTCTATGCATAAGTATGCTAAAAGTGCGGTCAAGTGCTTAGATTGAAACTATCTGACTGAGTTACTTGGGAATAAAAAATTAGAGGAAAAAATATTATCACAGTAAGCGACCAACCTTTAGAAATTGGAGGTGGCGATACAGCTCAGCATCCAGGGAAGGCAGATCATTCAAATAATTGTATCTAACATTTGTGTAAGGGAACAAAAAAATTTAAATCATAAATAAGTGCAATCTGCATGCTATTAATGCATATAAGAAAAAAAATCTAAATATAATAAGTGGAATTTTGCATTGTAGTTGTGCATCAGAATATCAATAAGCAAATAAACAAGAAGAAAAAAGAGAAACAAATTTCAGAATAACGAAAACTGTACTTTTGCTTTAGTTTGCTGAGGAAGAAAGTTGCAAATGGTATGTCGACAAGGATACCTTCATACATAGCCTGAGAGAGAAAGAGGGAGTAAGAGATGCACAGAGCTAAACAAGACAGGGTACGCTATTGCCACACTTGACAACACGATAATTGCTTGTATAATAAGAAAGAGAATGCATTGTGCAAGCAGGTTAGGTTATCAGGATGACCGCGAATTAGCAATTGCCCACAATACATGCTGTGGAAATGGCACAATCTTTAAGTAGAAACACTACAAAATTAGATCCTAGAGGCATTTCCATAATTTTATGAAAAGCTTAATTTTTAGTTCACAATTTCTTGAAAAGAAAACCTAAAACTCCACCCTGAATTTAATCACTGCAATTTGCCAGCACAGTACTGCATGAAATTTTTTCCTTTAGGATATAAAATGTTTTGATCATGCTGTCACATCATAAAATAACTCAACCTACAAATTAACCAACACAAGTTATATACAAGTTTCAGGGTATCTCAACAAAGTAACAAAACTAAAAGTATAGTATAACTTTCTCTAATTACTTTAACATGGCATCGTACAAAACTAAGAAATACTGAAAACTGCAGTTAAAGAAAATACCTTCCCAAGAAGGCTACCAAGAAAATGGAAATATTGGAGGTGCTGATCATGTATCAACCCTGATCCTGGGTTGGGGTAAAGAAGGTGATCAGAAGTTTCCTATAAGGGGAAAAGAGTTAGATATAATAAGCGGAAAACAAATAGAACTTGGTTGGAATCTTATTCAAAATTGGCACAACAAAGGATAATACCTTGAAAAGGCCATACTGCACATCAAAAGAGGCTTGGACAATGTTCTCCATGAAGTCTTTAAAAATTCCACCTCCATCTATACCAGCCTCCTCTATGCCAAGCTCATTCACATAGACGACTCTTATCTACAAAAACAGTAAGTATAAAGCAAATTACAAAAAAACATATATATATATATATATATATCTCTTCTTTAACCCTCACAAATATCTCAAAACAATCCCAATAACCTGCAGAATGCCATAAGAATTACACCTATATGCTTTCCAGTTTCTTCAGAAAGCTACCGAAAGTGCTAATCCCTCGCTTATAAATAGAGAATACACACAGGATTGTCTGGGTATGCTTTCAACAAAATAACATAGGCGTATGGAGGCAAATTTTCATACTCTGTAGGGATGCACATGGTATTTGTTATCCTTTTCTGGAAATAAGATTATGCAACTCATACTATAGGGGTTATGATACATTGGAGCTTTGTACTAGAAAATAGGTACACCGGTCTCCGGTATGCAAAGAGGAAGGAGATGTACTTGTCTGTTTAATGTTTAATGCTCGTTTCACGGTTTCATTTTTCTTTGGGCTTTTATAATTTATAAGATTATTGCATATCATAATTGAAGCTCCAATTTCCTTTTTTCACCAATTATCTGTGGAACATAAAACAGTTAAATAAAAACACCAAAAATCAAGAGCAAGTATATTAGTAATGAATTACATACAAATATGACATATTTTAGTCTTGACAATCGGTGTTCACGCCATACTGATATTAGAAAAATCCTCCAATAAAATAACAAAGGTAGTCTAGAGAGAATACGTGATTTCTAAGATCCTCTTCAGTAAATGCACTCAGTTGGCGGAAAGCATCATCTAGAATTCGGCTTCTGTTTATCTTTAAACGGTGGTTCGTCAGAGGCTGATGAAATCCGCTTCTTTGTTTAGAGGCATCTAGATAGGACTAATAAAGGAAAAAAAACATATATAATATATATCGCCAACTATATAAAAGAGAAACAGGAGGAATAATGATTAAAACTTGACGCCTTCTTTTACCCCCACCAGGGGCGGATCTACATTCATTCATAGGGGTTCTTAGCCACCCCTATGATTTTAAAATTTTAATTATGTATATTGAAATTTAATCGTTTTTTTTTTTAAATTATATGGTCTAGCCCCTATCATAAAATGCCAAATGTTTACTTGTAGCCTAGTGGTTAGAATTCTGCTTTGTGATTACAGAGACTCGGGGTTCAAATCCCACCGACCACAATTTGTGCAATATAGGTTTCAGGCCCCCCCGCCCCCCCCCCCCCCCCCCCTACACACACACACCAATCAAAATTTTCTAGTTCTGCCCTGGACTCCCCCATCAGTATTAGTTCACGACCCAATCACAATTTATATACAAATGAACAAATATGCTATTAAGAAATAAAAACCAACAAAAGATGAAAACATGAAGTAGTCTAGTGGATACCTGGAATATTCTGACTCGTGCATTGAATGGCACTAGAAAAGGTGCCAGCTTCAATATCTCATTTGCTCGAGTATTATCAAGCATCGCCTGTCGAGGGTTAAATAGGTGTGACTTAAACTCGGTTTGAAAAGCAATAAATGCAAAACAAAGAAAATGAATAAAACCAATCAGAGAACTTTAAGAAGTACAGTACTTGATCACAATGCCTTCAATCAAGTCGAGTTGGTTCACTACAATAATTTACTCAGGGTGCCAAACTCATACCAGTTTTGTACACTAAAACGAGGTTCTAACTAGAATAGTCATCCCTTCCCAACAAATAAGCCCGTAAGAACGGAAAAAGCTTGACATTAACTCCACAACCCCCACCCCGACCCAAAAACAAAATAACAAGAAAAATAAGATCTAAATTACAAATTAAATAGACAAAAGTGCATACTTGAGAGACAAAATTTTCATTCATTGCTTCATGGTAATGGAATTCAGTGGGCAAAGTAAACTGCCTTCTGTTATTCCAATCTTCCAACTGAAACAAAAACATGTGCAAACGACAAATCTGTAATTTAGTGACTGACTTAAGCACTGGTATTATTAAGTTTACACCTAACATAGAAATAGTTTTATATTACAGAAGAACATCAACTAGCATACACTCCTGTAGAACAGCATCATCCGTGCATACAAATACAAACATGCAAAAGATCCGCAGAGCATTAAATTACCCAGATAAGGTTTCTTACTGGTATGCATGAAATTGCTCCCTAAAAAAAATAACCATGTAGCTAACATTGATAGTTGATCACCGGATACCTTAGCAAGTAGCTCTGCAATGGCAATGCTAGCCCTGGTTTTGATCTTCTCAACAGAGAGCTTCTTGAACCCTAAAGATGTATCTGGAGCTTTGCTATGCGAAGAAGGTATTACCCATAGAAGATTCCATAAGGCCTTGCAGTACAAAAAAAAAAAAGTAATAATAAAAAGGGTTCTTCAGTACAGAATACAGATTAGGAAACGATACTGATAAAACTAGGGCCTGCCATACCAGATTCCACTACAAGATTTGGATCTGTAACATACCAGTATTTTTTTTGTATTGACATTTTGGGTTTATTATTTGCTTCATTCCACAACTCAAAGTCTATTTGTGGTTACTCTGAGGTCCATTTGTCTATCAATGTAAAAGCAGATTAATTATGGTTTGCCTGCACAATTTTTCTATGAAATAGATGGATGAGTTGAGGATCGACAATAAACAGTTTGAACAAAGTGTTTGCTGAAAGTAACTACTAGGTGCAATTAGTGCCACTGCACCAGGAGTAAACCAGGCATGTACTGGCTGAAATTGTAACCCACTGATATTAATTATAGAATTGGCACTCAAGTATAAGAACAGAAAAAAAATACATCTGTGCCCATATAAAAATTCAAAAATTTGCATGCTCCTGCAAAATGAAAAATATCACATCCTTCCTTGTAAAACAGATGAATGAAATACCTTATTTTACATGGGAAAATGTGATATTTTACTACTACAAAAAACAATAAAAAACATGTACCTGTTTAAGGATGAGGATTAAAGATTTGATATCTTTCAAGGAAAGAGGCTTCTCCTGCTCATAGAATTCCTCGTTACCTATTATTGTCAGCATATGCCTGAAAAATATTTCAATATAAATGTTAAAAGGATGCATAATGAGGAAGCAACAACCCATCAAATTTTAACATCAGATTAATTTACAATTCAACTCTTGCTTAATATGGACTGCACCAATCCTTCTTTTTCCAATGCATTAAAAAATTGCATGATATTAACCGCCAGGAATCTCACAAAGGATTATAACTCTAGATTTTCTATCTACCAGTCACAAACTCATACCAGTGGGACATAGTTTTCTCCATTACATTTTTATCTTGGCAACTTTAGTGTTTAATTTGTATTCAATCTTGTCTCAACCAAGAAGCTAAAGATTCTCTCTCCATGTCAATTTGAAACATGACAAACACAAAATACACATGCAAATACAAATAAGAACAAATGATCAGCATGATCCACAGGCATATGGGTTTGGCGGGGGGGGATGAAAGCGAGAGAGAGAGAGAGAGAACTTGTAAACAGGACAGAAGACTGTGAGAGGCAAGAGCCAACCGGGCGCATCACTTGAAAACCCTAATTTTGCAAAAACTGGCCACCTATTACTGGAATGACACCGCCTTATGAAACTCCACAGGGCCGGTACAATTTCAGTTCGATATGCCAGACCTGTCATGCTTCGCTCCATTGGGAGCGTGCTGAAGGTGACATGAAGGAAGGCACATGTAGACCCAACAATTTCTAATTCTCGATCATCAGGTGGCACCTCAGTATTCGTGCTTGAAATCCCCTTGAGCAGTACATTAACCTGGTCAAAAAAATTGTTCCACAAGTACATGCCAAGTGTTACATATGCAATGCAGGCAAAATTTAGTTAAATTAAACAGCAGTTGTGCAATTATGCACACTATATGCCTCAATTAACCTTAACTATAGCAATCTTAACTAGAATTGACCTCTTCCTAAATTTGAATGGCCTATGTGTCCTTGTATGTTGTGTCTGTGTGTGTTACAACATGTAGAGAGAGAGAGAGAGACCAAGTGGTGAAAGAGACGAGAATCCATGGAGGTAGAGATAGCTCGTTGCAAATTGAGCCCACAGGGCATCTCTTCTTTAATGTTCTCATCTTCCATAGGTTCGTCTTCCTCTGCCACCTCTATTTATTCCAGGAGCAATTACAACAAAAGAAACAAAATTAAAATTTCCCAAAATCAACCTCACTTAACAACATTTGATCTTTCATGGTTGTTGACATGGTAGGTCTACATACAAACAAAGTTTATTGACAGGTTAGGAAGCCAGTTGTATGTGGGACTCATGTAATAGATCTTCTAGATTATATTAATGTAAAAATATACAAAAATCAAATAATTAAGAAACAATAACATAGACTTACTTTGTTGGGATGAAAGGCAAAGTGAAGGCAACATGTCAAGCAATAGTGTCAGGAGATTCACCATATCCAATGCCTGATAAGGGAGAAGCATATAAAATTACTACTACCAAAAGTGTACAGATTGCAGTGGTATAGATATTGACAAAACATATACTGATCTCCATACTCATAAAATCAACTATACCTATTAGATAGTAAATAACAACTTCCACGGTGTGCCAATTGGTTGCAACAGATACTGACTAGTGTTCTTTTAGTCTGATACAATCAGGCATCAGTATGTGATTTCATGAATGCTAAGGATTATCTATTACCAGAATTGCATGTTACCAAAATAACAAAAAAAGGCAGGAGGATACCATTTCATGAGAAGAGTTTGAGGCAGATATAAGAGGAGAGGCAGCCTCAAGCAAGTTTCCAAGAACACAGGCATACCCTGGATAAGAGGGCCCCAAATTGTCCGCTATGACACCAATGTGGCCTGGCAAATGGCACATCATCTCATGGATACAATGCATGCCAAGCCCCCTTGTACAAAAAACCTACCAAATATGAATAGGGAGAAATGGTAATAAATACACAGAATTTAAATTTATTTTGCTCTCAACTTATTATTAGAATTCCAAACCATATTCTAGTTATTGTAATCCCAATATGAAATCCACATTAATACTAATTCACTGCAAGGGATACATCTTTTCATAATATATAGTTCAGATACTTCTTCAACTGGATAACAATAACCCGATTGTGGCAATCAGCCCTCCTTTATATTGGCGTGTTTTGATTCAACAACTGAATAACTCAAGCTAAATTGGGCAGAGGGCTAAGTAACACAAATAAAATTATTTAATGTTACTGTAAATGGGGAGTAGGCTGAAATGCACAACTGATGGTAAATTGTGTCTCAAAAGGACTGAAATTCAGCTATAGATCAAATTTAAGGAGATTCAACCTCCTTCATATGCCAAAAGATTTATTCATATTCATATGGGTCTTGCAGATCCAATATTAAGCCTTAACCGAGGTATAACATGTAAAAATTGTGTCAACTAAATTTAGATCATAATAAGGCTTAATTGCACCAGGGTCGGTTGACAGGGCTTACAGCCTAAGGGAAATTTTCAGGAGTCCAGTACATTTCAGCAAGTTCAAAAACAGATACAGAAAAAACCCACCTCCTTTAGGTTTGGGAAATGATGCCAGAGGGAAGGTATAACATGTAAAAATTGTGTCAACTAAATTTATATCATAATAAGGCTTAATTGCACCAGGGTCAGTTGACGGGGCTTACAACCTAAGGGAAATTTTCAGAGTCCGGTACATTTCAGCGAGTTCAAAAGCAGATACAGAAAAAACCCACCTCCTTTAGGTTTGGGAAATGATGCCAGAGGAAAGGTACAGACAAAATTTGCGAGTAGAAGCTTGTGCTGGTATCAACAATTGTGCAGCAGCACGGGTCCCCCGTAAAGTGCAAAGAAATTTGGATAAGAATCTGTTCCAAGGATGAATTCACACCTGCATTTGATGCAGGATGCATCACATCTTCCTGCAATTTCAAGATTTAAGAAATACAAATTGAACCTCAAGAGTTCAGCATCAAATTGTACAAAATTTGATCACAAAGATTTGGAATTTAAATTAGCCACTCACCAACCCTTCAAGGAGAATGCCACGTAAGATAGAGAAAACCTTCTTGGTATGGAGAGACCGCATCACCTCAGACGCCCAGGGAAGATCATTATTTACCAAACAGCGTACTGTCTCTAGTAAAACAATTGCAGGCATTGAAGAGTAGTTAGATTGCATCGAAAGTTGGCCCTTCCACCTTGTTCTGTACAATCAAACATACCTAATGTGAATCTCAATAATCGCACAGAACAGAATAACATTATGTGTCAGACTTGATAATTAGCTGTCAGGCCAAGTACAAAATGAAAACGGCAGATTGAAAATTTTACACTAGTGACTGAAAGCAGTGTGGGTTCCAATTCCATAATGGTTGGTTTTTTGAAGTTGGAACTTGAAAAAGAAGCAAGATCAAGAAACTATAGCTCGTCCAAATCTGACTGATGTGATTGGACTAGACCAGTCTACAATACCAATCCAGAGAATAATTTGTGCCGTACTGAAAATTGGAGAGAGACATTGCGTACCTATTTTGGTATACAGCTTGCAGACAAACAAAAGTAAGCTTCTTCAACCTATGTTCAACAATAGTTCGATTTGATAAGTAGTCGATGCCGCTAAACAGATTAGCAATATTTCCTACAATGTGCATAAACAAAACACATATAAAACAATAGTAATTGACACAATAAATCAGGGAAGATAACTGTATATATACTCTACAAAGCAACACCCAATACAAAGGAAATATGATATTCCTTCAGTTTTATGAATATAGAAATGTTCCATGGACTATAGCAGACAAGATATCCCTCAAACCATTAGTAAACACAACCTTAAACAACAATAGATTTGCAAAAATAAAATAAAAATTAACTGCTCGACTCAGCGTCAATACCACAACTTTCCAAATACTAAAATATAACACTTTTTGCATTGTTAACTCTTTATTATCTATTCAGTTCATACCAAAAAGAAATATATTTATCAGAAGATGGACTTTTTATTTTCTATAAGATATGTCATATAAAATGTTACAATAAAAATGCAGATTAGATGAAGTAGTTCACGAGCGATAAGAAAAAACTAATGAACAATTTCTAGGCAAAACGTAAATTCTTCTGACAAGGACCGAGTTTTATAATAAATTAAAGACAAAATGTAAATATTCCTTTTATTGAAGACCAAAACAAATGTTTATTCCCCTCTTGCTGTATCACAAAATATCCAGAGGTCCCTCATCCTACTCCTAAATAAGCCCTATTATGGCATGCACATATCAGTTAAATTATAATATTACATATTTCAAAACATCAGGTGGCACAACTGATACGTAATGCATGTGCCGTGTCTCGAGACCTTTACCAATACACGTCTATAAGGGTACTCTAGGCAACTTCTGTACAGCGCAACACACGTCTGCGATTATTGTCTGCTGCAAGTTCTTATAAATAAGAAGGCCGATGCTTACCATTAGAAATCCAATCAAGTTCTAGACTGACAAAAGAGCCTTTTGGACTTACCAAAATTCTGTGCATAATTGAGGATAAAATTGGATACTTCTAGAAGAACAGTGTTATCCTCATTATTAGTGACATTTACAAAGAAGAGAAGATCGCGAAGAAATGTAGACTCAGGACCAAAGCAACTCCTGGTATATACAAACTCTTAATCAGCTAAGTTGATCGCAAAAACAAGTACAGATAGAATTGTTACAGACAAAAGCAATGATTCAATATTAAAGATATTTTACTAAATATACTAGTAAAAAGTAAATTTCAAAAACTAGGGACTAGCTTCCAATAGTCAATACAATTTCGGTGAACTCTTTAATATTGGATTTTTGGGTAACTGCAAAGCTAAGAGTGAATGGACATCTCAGAACAGCCAACAGAGTCATTGGACAGACCATGACAGGCATTCTACTGATGTTGTACCAAAGTCCTAACCAAAAATGATGGAAGAATAATCGTAATTAAAGACTCAAAAATGGAATATTTTATTGTACTATACAAGGCTACCATTCACATTCACAGCCATTCGCTACACCCTGTCAGAACAATATCAACTAATAGGTTCCTGTTAGGAGTGCATAAAAATTGGTGCAAAGATATGGAACAAAACAACATAAGCATAAGATTTTATTTGTTTTGTTTTTGCAGCCCCAAACAAGCTAAAAAAAAACAGTGGCTCGTATTTATTTAAATTTATACTAATTCTATAAGATATTAAAAATTGCAAAAAGGTTGAGGTAGTGCATTACTGATCTGCTTTCTCACACTGGGCCCCATATGTGACAAAAAATTGCTCCTTGACCTTCAAGCGTGCCTTCTCTGTATCTTGTCTTCCTCTGAAGCATTTCTGTACCCCCGTATTATAGTCAATTTCCCTTATAATTTTCAATGAAAAAAAGTAATACTAATACAATACACTAATCAGTCCAAACTACTAACTATCAGGCGTATTTTATACTCTACTATGTCTAGCCAATAACATATGTTGCACTGATACCATAGTTTATCAGTTGTTCAGTACAACAAGATGCATATAAATATCTTAAACAGCATTGGTACTTCGAAAATTATCTTATCTTAAACATTTCAACTAGCTAACAGCTTCAATGATGGTCATATACCAACAAACTGGCACCTTGGCCCCCAATTGCCAAACTAAGATTACAAAAAAAAGAAAAATCAATAAAAGTCCGAAAGCTAGTTACATATGTGCTGATACAGTAGAAACCACTAAAATCAACTGTAATCATTGGTGCCAACCCAAAACTTAGTCAAAGTTTACTGAAAGCTAAATTGATAATTAAAGTGTCAGGAATGGACAGAATAACCCCAAATAGGTTCACATGAAATCAGTGCCATGCCATACATCAGTACTACCAATACATACCTGAATTTTGGTTGCAGCTGAGATTTGCTGTCTCAAGTTTTGTCTTTTCTTTCTCTCAAGCCGAGTCTGTTCTAATAACACCTGACGGTCTCTCTCCTTTGAGCTTCTCCCTCCTAAATCCACACGTCTTCTTGTCGATGAGTCCCCCGAAAAGAACATTGTGTGTTGATCCTCTTGGTACAACAAAATCAAAATATGATTAATTGCCTTCTTTACTGATATGCTGAACTTTTAAACAAATTTTCAGGTTGTGGTCAATGCAATTTGTGATTATGTAATTAAGCTTCCTATTCGAGCTTCCTTGACCTAGCTGACCTCAAGTCTTAGAACAGTCAGAGGACAATTGAGAGATTGGGACTTAAACAATCATAATAAAGTTCAATTCAATATTAGACATTCCTAATTCCCAAATAACCACGTATCAAAACTAGGATCCATTTCTAACAGGATTTAAACCTAAAAGTCAAAATTGATGCTGCCAGAGTTGGGTTATCTTACCTACAAGACGACTATGCGGTGATTGTCCGAGACGGATTCGCGTGTAAGTAGCTCGCAATATGCCACGTGTCGTGTCTGAATAAACCAATCACCGTAAATCGAGGATATGGACAAGGAAGAGCTACTCCAAGGAGGCGGATCAAAAGCGTGTTCAGTAGCTTGATCAAGGCGAAATGAGAACGTTCTAACAATGTTGTGTCTTGTAGATTGAGGAAAGGAAAGGCAGGATGGAGGAGGACTGTAAAATATGTTCTCTGCTTTTTCTAGTGCACGGTACACCGACATTGGTTTGGGTCTGAACTCTGGACTCTGGATCCTATGATTAGAAAAGAGACAAGGGAAGGCATAATGGGCCCTATCTGGCCCAATATCATTTAAGAGCCCAAAATGGGTTGGTTCATTTATTTGTCCCTTCCATATTTCTAATGCTGACTACTGATCCTCACTGCTGATTGGAATTCGCATCCAACATTTTGAGTTAATGCATCTGGACTGTTCAATTCACTTTAAGATCCGTGCCAACTAGATACACACTAATTTAAAAGAGCCCCTGAATTATAGGTTGTGGTTGGATTAACTCCGTTTAAAATCAGACGGCTGAGTAACTCAAAAGATGCTCTTTTGAGTTAATGCAGACGATGCAGACTACTGCTGATTGGAGATGTAAATTTGTGTGTATCGTGATGAGGTCAATTTTTTTCATGTTATTTATAATTAAATTAGATTTTTATGTGTTATGATTGAAATTTAAAAGGACGGCCACAATATATAAATATGGTCACAACACTGGGACAAACACGTGTCATATACAAATATAACTGATCATTTTATTATGTTTGATCACACTTAACTAATTTTTTTTCGTAATTTTAAGTTAATTTATTTAAAATTTACAATCCTATCGGGATCTAATTATCTTAATAATGCACGACTCGCACGACCACATGTCATGTGGATATTTGACTTTTCATTGTCTTCATTTGTCTAGCGACTCTGTAATGATGTCAAAAAAATATTAAATAAATTAGACTTTATCTGTTTTTCATGCTTATTTTATTTTTTATTTTTTTGCATCCAAAACGGCCATAGGCAAATTTCATTCAACCCTCAAAATTCAAAATTTGTTACATACCATCACATTCTGAATAAAAGAAAAGGTATATCCCACATAACACTTAACAGTTTCCCTTCTTCCTAATTTAGGAAGACTATCATGAGCCATCTCAACGTGTCTTCTAGGTACATGGAAAGTTGGAAACAAAACAGTGAACTGTTTAATTTAAGAGTCTGCCAAATTTCAAAATTCTCTTTTGCTGCGCCCCAATCCACCGGTATTGTAAATAATGGTTTCTGCTTATCAGATAAATAAAGTATTCTCAAGTGATTAATTAAAAATAATAAAAAATCATTAGAAATAATCAGCTGATTAATCAGGATAATCCGTGATAATTTGATCATCGCCAACAATTAATTGGTCTAAACGATTATTTTTTACAACACTGCAATCCACATCGGGGGTTGTAATTGTGTGACAGCATTTGCAAGTGTGTTATTGAGTTCACTAATTTTTTTTGTGAACTCAACTCTAAAACTTATTAACTTGGCTTCAACCAATAAATCTGAATTTTTGAAACCTATATATCTTACGAGTGATGCTTCTACATGCAAAATTTTCAAAATTTTGAATTAATTTAGTATAAAGTCAAGTTGTTAAAATTAGAAGGTTTATAAATTAATTTTAATACATTAATTTTTTGAATGTTTTTTTCCCACTTGAGTCTACACAAAATGAATTCAGAAATTTTAAATTTTCACATTTAGATGCATCACTTGTAAAGTATATGGGTTTCAACAGTTCGGAGTAGTCGTTTGAAGCTAATTTGATAGGTTTTAGAGTTGAGTTTACAAAGAGTCTCGGTGAACCTAAAACCACTCTAGTTCCACTCGATTAATATATATACACAGAGTAAACCTGGGTATTCTTGGGTTTCATTAAGTCTTTTTGTGAACTCAATTATTAAACCTAGCAGATTGATTTTCAACGATGAATCTAAAATGTTGAAATCAATTTACTTTACGAGTGATGTGTCTACATGTGAAATTTTAAACTTTCGAATTAATTTAGTATAAAGTCAAGCGGTCAAAAGTATAAGGTATATAGATTAATTTTAATGCATTCATTTTTTAATGTTTTTTTACCACTTGACTCTATGCAAAATTAATTTTGAATTTTCATATATAAACACAACACTCATAAGGTAAATGAGTTTCAACGGTTTGGATTTATTCTTCGAATCCAATTCATAAAAACAACTTGGTAAACTGAAACGATTTTTTTTTATAAACCATAATTAAAAAAAATCATGAAACCAACATGATTAATTATATTTTTTATAAAAATCATAAGAATCGAACTACCATTTCGGTCCGATTTTTTTTTCGGGATCAAAATGGCTATTCGGTACGAGGTAGTTTCACAGGTTTTCAGAAAAGAAAAATAGTGTAGTCTTCAGTATAACACCCATAAACTGAGGCAACTCAGTCCGAGTTTTTTTTTTTAGGTTTTTTGTTTTTTTTTTCTTGTTCTCCTCCAAAAATATATAAATATATGTTATTAGAACAAAAAATAAATGAGTTTTGAGAGTTGAAAAAAACGGGAGCTTGTCAAGGTGGAAAGAAAAAGATGAGGGAGAAAGGAGAGAGAAGAGAGAGATTGTTGGCTCGCAGGTAGAAAAAAAATATATATTGGAGCTAAAATGTCATTTCAATCTAGATTTCGATTTTCAGTGACCGCTGGACTAAAGCCCTATGAAACCATCTTGTACTAAATTGTTATTTCGGTCCGCAAAAAAAAGAAGGTTCAGACTAAAATAGCAGCTTGGTTCTTATAATTTTTCTAAAAACAAAACTAATCATGTTGGTTTGGTTTGATTAGGTAAAAAAACTTTAATTATGGTTTATAAAAAAAAAGGAAGCTAATAATTGTACCCCAAACAAAGTACCCGCCCGTGTCCCCCAACCTTCTAGAATGTCAACAACAAAAAGATCAGGTTTTACTTCATATAGCGTAATAACAATACCAATCTTTCTTTATTGTATAAAATTTCACTGCATGAAGAGAAAAACGCTCTGTTAAAAAATTTTAACAAAAGCACGGCCAAATGCAGTGAAATAATCGTATAATTTAAACATATAAAGGAAAGTGTTTAATTAACTGCATTCAAGTGTTTAACTTTCATTGTAAATGAGTTAAATTTTCATTTTTTAAAACAAAAATGAATCCCCGAATTCATCCCCGAGCAAAAATTTAAAGCTCTAAATTTGAACCGATCTTCAAGCGCGTCCCCAGGCACGACATTTATAGCTCTAAATCTGTACTAATCCCAGAGGGTGTCCCCCAGCCCATTTTTTTTTTATTTGTACAAAATATGCCAGGAACAGTACCTGTGAACAAGTAAAGCATGTAAACCAATATGTACTGGCAAGCAAACAACATAAACAAAGCATTGAAAAATCTCTGATTAATATCAATACCTGTTAATTGTTTCAGGTTCTAAGACATGTCTAACACCAAGACCAATACTTGTGAACAAGTATCAATAAGAAGTTTACAATTTTGTACAGAAGTTTGCATCAAGAAGAATGTTATCAGGTTTTGACAATTCCATCTCCTATATATATGAGTGGGGTTAAAATGCACCCTCCTTTTTGTGCTCCAAACGTGCACCCTCCTCTCGTTTCTTCATTTTTAAAATTCAAATAGCTGATTTGAATCTACCAACGTGTTCTACATATTAAAATGTGCTTGGAGACCAAATTTTACATTTTTTGGAAATTTTTTACTATTTTTTCAGAATTTTTGAAAATCATCACTGTGCTGAATTTTTTATTATTGTTAAGTTTAATAAACAATTCTGAAAAAATAGTAAAAAATTTCCAAAAAATGTAAAATTTGGTCTCCAAGCACATTTTAATATGTAGAACACGTTGGTAGATTCAAATCAACTATTTGAACTTTAAAAATGAAGAAATGAGAGAAGGGTGCACGTTTGGAGCACAAAAAAGAGAGTGCATTTTAACCCCACTATATATATATATATATATATATATCTAAAAATATGAACAAAAAAGAAAGAAAATTGGAATACAAAGGAAGAAAGAAATAATGTGCCTCCAAATAATAAATTCAATATAAGAAATGTCGAAGACACGAAGAGGATGGAGTCAATTATGTAAACCAAAAAGAAATGCAGACTTGTATATCCCTGTGCACTTCCTACAATTTAATTGAATAAGACATTAGGCTACTGTAGCTTCATCATCGTAAGTTATTATTGATCAACAAATATATTTCTGATTTTAAGAGTGCATTAAAATTTTAAGAATTATACTAAACAAAGAGGATATAAGTCGAACAAACATATGAAATTTGAATCTGAACACTGCAAAAGTACATAAATAGAGTTTAAATATGTATCAGCTTTATACATTCATGAAGCTATTGGGAATAATGAACCTGATGACAAGCTTTCATGTGCCCTTCAAATAGCAGCTTTATAAATCCAGGATCGCAATGGTAACATCTGCACTCAGTAACAGAGGTAGGAAGGCTATTGTTTGGTAGCGAATGTTTCAGGAACAATGCCTGTGAATAAGTAAAGCATGTAAACCAATATGTACTGGCAAGCAAACAACATAAACAAAGCATTGAAAATTTGTGCATATGAACATGTGTTTACAAACACATTTTAAAGCATATAAACCTGTGTTTGCAAATACATTTTAAAACTTATTCTTCAAATACATTTTAAAGCATATAAATCTGTGTTTATAAACATTGAAAAATATTTATTTAATAGATTAATTGTTCAAAATGAAGACTATTTTTTTTAGTTATTAAATATCAAAAACTGTTAATTTGAATAATTAAAATTAGAACAAATTTCTCACCGCATCCTCTAGCTAACTGGATTTAAATTGTACTTTAAAATACTTTAAAGTATGTTCAAGTACTTATAACTAGTTTAATTAGTTAAAGTAATTAAGTGGTTAATTAATGATTACAGGACTGTTAATAAGCTCGGGAATTAGTGATTACAACTCCTCCTAACAGACTGTCCACGAAATTAAAACGTAGAACAAAACCGTACAAAGTTAACATTTAAAACAATCAATATAAAACAACGATTCATTAATTAACGACAAATGAACAAATTTTTATTATTAGCAAACGATTAAATCAGTTTAGAGATGAGTTCGGATTTGATGACTCAGAATATCAGAACATTTCTCTAAAAAAAATTCAACTAAAACACCCTAGTTTTACTATACACGACATGTCATAAATGCATTTCAATGATGAGATCTTCTAAATTAGAGACGTCGTCCCTCCTGCAAGCGGTTGTTGTTAACGAAAATTACAAAATGCTTGCTAAAACTCATCTGACTTAATTTAAGAAGTAGGATCAAAATTGTACTGCTTCACATATATAATATATTGTTATTATATTTTTGGGACTATTTTTTTGGTAGGGACAATTTTACGTATACTCTTCAAAAACTTTAAAATTATGTATTGCTCTCTCTAAAATTTATAATATTGTATTTACTGTTCTACATCTCAGAAATTTATAAATTTACTTATGTTATTATTTTGTATATTAAAACTCACTTTAAATTTTAAAAAATACTTATTTTATCCTTCATTATTAAAAATCGAAGGTTTAAATAGCGTTTATCGCGTCATAACGGACTAGCTAAAAAAACAGTGCTATGCCTGATAAAAACAAAGGTGTACCATGTGTAAGAAAAATGTCAATCTTCTAATTAGTCGGTTTTCAAGAAAAATGACATATTTCTCTACGTTTGACGCTTACAAAAGTATATATTGTAATGTTGTTGTGTATGTATCACAAAAAAAAATGACTTTGTTTGTCCTCCAAACCAATCAATTAGAAGACTAATTTTTTTCTTAAACAACCTATATATTTTTTTAATAAGGAATAAAATAGGTACTTATTAAATTTAAAATTAGTTTTAATACACAAGACAATAAAAAGGTAAATTTGTGACTTTTTGAGATTTAGAAGGGTAAATATGATATTATAAATTTTAGAGGGGAAATACGTCAAAATTCCGCTTTTGGTACGAAGACTAGATAGTCCAATGTGCAACACACCCACCAAATTTGAACATAGAATTGTTGTTGGATGTATCCATTTCTGTATGTGACAAATTAAATGTGAAAAATTCGTTTCTAAAAAAACAAATGTGAAAAATTGATTAATTAGCTGTGCGGACATGTATGTGGTGAGTATTAAAATTGTACCTTGGCCACATGAGAAGAGAATTCCACGGAGGGAGAAGCGGGACCAGCAACAGGTGGGGGCCCAGACCACGTCATCCGTCGTGGAGAGACCACATAATCTTTTCTCCGACACGTTGGCTTTGGAAATTAGTGGGCCCCACAGCAGGAGAAAAGCTCCCAGTTTGAGGTTTTTGTGGTTGGCTTTGGGTTTTGATTTTTGCACACCATCCGATTTTGTGGGGAGTAGGTCTAGACAGGCGGGATCAAAATCCGAATTCACATCCTCTCAGGTTACCGGACTGAGTACAATTGAATCGAATGATTCAAAATTGATCTTTTTTTAACTTGACACGAATCTTAAAGCACAAATAATACTGTCTCTCTCTTAGTCATTCCGAAAAAGAACGGGGTAAAATTAAATCTGAAGCGTCCTTTTCAGTTGTGTTTAGTCAGGTACCTGGGGCTGGGAGGATAAGGATCCTCAAAATCGAAGGACCGAGGATTGGGACTTGGAATGCATTGTGGATAAAATGAACACGCAGTGTGGGTAAGACGTAAGAGGGTCAGAGCCTCAGAGGAAGCGAAAAGAGAAATTGGACTGCGACTAGGCGAAAAATAATTGATTTAGTCAATTAGTCTCCGTCGCTGTCTCTGTCTCTGGCAAGAAGGCATGTTATAAGTGTTTGTACGGTACCTATGTATACTATATTAGTTATATATTCATCCTAATTTTTTATATGATTGCATAAACCTGTTACTTGACCCACCGACATAATTTTTTTATATGATTGCTTTTGCTTATCCAGTTATCCTGGAAATTAATCATGCATCGTCTTACAAGTCACAATACATTATACATACCATACGTCTCTCTTGGGTACCGTGACTTACTTTTATTTTATACCAATGCTGTGTGGATGTATTTGACAAATGTCAGGCAGAGATAAAAATCGGTTATTTCAGTTTTGAAAGCAAATTGGTTTGTGTGTGCAGCTTGATTGAATCGATGGGCGTTCTTGAATCCGGTCCTGTTGATCAAGGAAATGCTACTAATGAATTAAATTAATTAAGGCATTAAATGATTTGATAAATAAACCAAGACGCACAATTTAACATGTTTATTATCATTAATTCTTTTTATGGTTGGTGGCAAGTTGCCGTCAACAAATTTTATAAATAAAAAAGTTATATTTACATAAAAACTGCCTAAAGTAATTTAATAAAATATTTACACTGCATATGAATTAAACAATTTGCCTCTCTCTAATGACTGCCATCCAAAGTTAGATTTTTCAGTGCTGTTTGCGAAACTAGTACATGTTCCACTCTCATAATTCCTGAGAATACTCTTCTATTTCTTTTCCTCCATAGTCCCCACACCTCTGCTGTCCAAATGGTGCTCTATTTTTCAGTGTATAATTTATACTTATACTTTAACTTTCGGTGTTAACAAATATTACTATACGTATTAATTAATACTTTAATATTTGGGATTGATATTGTCAATTTCAAATTTATTAATTTTTCTTAATTATAACTAAAATTCAAACTATTTGGACTTAATAACGGAGGCTCTAGGTGTTTATGATCGGAACGGATATGTTTTCATGTGATATCAGTTTTATATATGTTCATTTTTCTGGCTAATAAACTTTATAACATTAGTGTCATCTCAACCCATATAACACCAATTCTAAAACCTATCAAATCAACTTTAAACGGTGAATCCAAACCATTCAAACCGATCAACTTCATTAGTTATGTGTTTACATGCAAAATTTATAACTTTTCGAATTTATTTAGTATTAAGTCAAGTGGTCAAATGTGTGAGTTTTAAAGTTAATTTTAATACATTAATTTTTCAATATTTTTACCGCTTGATTTGGTACTAAAATAATTCGAAAATATAAAAAAATTTGTATGTAAACGTAATGGTTTGCTAAACCCCTAACGGGTTCAATCCGTTTTGCCCAGCCCGTACCCGTTACCCGAGCTACCTGTACCCGTTGCCCGGGTACAAACGGGTAGACGGGTACGGGTAATAAACGGACCGGACAACCTAATTTGAAAAAAAACCCGTTATACCCGTACCCGTCTACCCGCCTACCCGTACCCATCTACCCGCATACCCGTACCCATCTACCCGCATACCCTGTTAGTTTGTAATAATCTAGAAGTCAATAATACGATAATTTATCATAAAGCTTTGTTCATGAATTGGATGATTAATATCATTTTGTTGCCTTGAGTATTATTGCATTTATGGATCATTTCGAGTTCATGACTGAAATTGTGAAACTCCATAATATAGATGATATATACTCTTAAAAGGTCACTAACCAAGGTAATTAGCAGGAACACTAATTACCGCGAAAAGGTTAGTATGTGGATTAAAAGATGGTTAAGTTTTACAAACCACCTGACACGAGATGTCATTTTAATCACATAGATACATGTTCTAGGAACATGGAATTTGACAGACCCCGAATGAGACATTAAATAGAATTGTGTTCGTGTCATTAATGTTTCTCATTCAGTGTCACGTTCTAAAGTATGAGGTATTTATTGTTCCCACTAAGAAATATGTATGTGTGATTGCTATCTACCGCTGTCTGTAAAAAGCAGTCATAACGGTAGCATTCCCATATGTATAGCTTAGCTGAGGAAGTGATAGTCTACCAAAAGTACTATTTGTCCCTCGTATCTCTATACGAGCTATAGCATCACTGGGCCCCTTGATAGAGTTAGATTATCTGCTAGCGGTATAATTACAAGAGTAATTATATTTGATAATCTGCTCAAGATCAAGAAAAGATTCAGTTAGCAAGGATGACACACATCTACCTTGAAACTGATCTGATAGCTATGAGACAGAAGAACAGACACAAGTAAATTGTTTACTGGATCGTGATATTGTACAGTACAGCATCATCTGTGTAATTGGATGGTCATGATGTGTTGCCATACGCCACCCATGATTATAGAACTTAAAACAGTTTTAACTCTATTTACCAACATAACACAGATCCTATTGGGTCACACCATATAGGAGCTAATTGGAGAATCTTATTTTGATTGATTATAAATTGGTTATGATCAATGATAAGATGGTTATAATTAATTATACGTGTTATAATTAAATTATAAATGTTATGTAAAAATAACAAGCAAAAACACTGGTTAATTTATAAACGTGTGTGACACGTTGTATAAAAGTTAACCGGTTAATTTATAAATGTGCAGGACACATTGTATAAATTACCGAAGCAACAACCGCAAGAAAAATATATATAATTATTCAGAATAATTATACGAATATTATTTGTGTTCGGGCCGAGGGCATTCGGATCTTTTCAGATTCGTCCTTATTCGCATGACATGTCATCGATCCTATCCAGATGACACGTCATCGATACCGAAACAAATAACCGCAAGAAAAATATATATATAATTGTTCAGAATAATTATACGAATATTATTTGTCTTCGGACCGAGGGCATTCGGGTCTTTTTAGATTCGTGCTTATCCGCATGACGTGTCATTGATCCTATCCAGATGACATGTCATCAATCCTATCCACAAGGGCAAAATGGTCATTTCACACCTATGCCACCTTGCATGTGTAGAAACATGGAGAAGAGTGTGGAAGGGTGTGGAAGGGGTATTTTGGTCATTTCACATATAAAAGGATGAGGTGTCAATGGCATACCTTGTAAATAGGCATATGTTGAGGGGTATTTCGGTCTTTTGCGAACCTCCTCAAAAGCCTATAAATAGAGGGGTGCATGTAGAGAGAAAAATCACTAATTCACTTGTATCGTTTCGTGCAGAATCGAATCGGTATTTTCTCTCTTTCTCGGTTTCTCTCCCAAATAGTGTTTCGGTTGAGAAAAGAAAGTTATACGTAGTTGACGTATAATCTTGCGGGTTGTTGTGGAGTATATTTACGGGATCGATGAATAGTGTTTTACCGAATTTAGCGGTATGTCAGTTTTGCTCATTTGATGAAACTGAGTAACCGAAAATTCGTGTTTACGGGTTTTCGTCTTTTCCCCGTGAATAGTGTTTTTGCAGAATTCCGCGGTTTACGGTATTTCTGGCAGAAGAAATTAACCGCTCTCTGGTTAGTCCTGGTGGATAACCGATAGAGGCATCAGACGTCTGATGCTCCGAGACGAGTCGATTCCTTCCGTGATGTAGCTCTACACGCTCGGTCTGCATTCCAACTGTGATTTGGAAACAAGGTATAAATATGTTATATTAATCTATTTAATTGGTAAGTAGATTAAAGTTTTAGAAATCAATCATGGAGTAGATCTGTAAAAGGATTAAATTGGGTTTTGATGCCAAAGGAATACTGAAGGTGGACCGCCTTGGAAAGTTTCCTGACATACCCCGTTTAATCCTGAGCTTAAGTTGGCCGTAGAAATTTTTGTTCTACGGTCATTCCGCACCTTAAGCCTAAACGAGTTTTGGTTACCGCAAAACCCCAAAAGTGGTATCCGAAACCCAACATACCCGTACCTGTTACTCGTACCCGACCCGTTTCACTTCAAAAAAATTTGAATTTTTTGAAAAAAAAAACAGAAAAAAACCGGGCGAACCGGACCCGTACCCGGATACCCGGATCCATACCCGTGGTACCCATACCCGTCAACCCGCAACGGGTATGGGTAATAAACAGACCGGATAGAGGTTTTGGAAAAATTACCCGTCTACCCGTTACGGGTTTTACCCGTACCCGACCTACCCCTTCACCCGTCCTACCCGTTATCCCTAACGGGTAACCCGGAATAGGTCACGGGTAACCCGTTAGCAAACCCCTATGTAAACGCATCACTCATAATGTAAATTGGTTTGAACAGTTTGAATTAGTCATTCGAAGTTGATTTGATAGAGTAAAATGACACTGATTGTTAGACGAGGGAGGTGTGAGCCAAACTCTTGCAATTCATATCTATTTACATAACTAATATTACAATTAGGGGTGAAAACGGAGCCGGATTATCCGGCCCGCTCCGTATCAGGATATTTTTCGAAAATTCATAAAAGATCCAGATACGGATATGGAGTCCTAAACGGAGCGGATATTAGGATTATCCTGATTCGGATAGTTTGGCCAGACCCATATAAAAGATGAATAAATATTTGCTATAGGTGGGATTTGAACCCATGTCCTCCCATCTCAATGCCTTTAGACTAAACTTCAAACCACTACACCACAACATCTTTTGTTACCATACACTTATTTGATATATATATATTATATGAATAGATTATCTCCCATCTCTTATAAGTTCATTAATATTTATATTTAATATTTTAATTAATATTTATATCTTAGAAATTCATATATCTTAATTATCCGACCATTATTTGTTTTATATCCGTATTCGAATCCGTATCCGTAGACTATCCGTATCCGTTTAAGGCGGATTTGGTTTTGAATTTTGATATCCGTTTACTATCCGTATCCGTATCCGTATCCGCTCATTATCCGACGGATGCGGATATGGTATCAGCATTATCCGCTCCGTATCCGCTCCGTTTTCACCCCTAATTACAATGCATAAATATTTTTACTAATATTGCAATACATAACTATTTATTTACTTATACTGCAATGCACAAGTTATTTATTTTTACAATTTAAAAAAAGGGTTAAATTTTAATCATCACACATGCATAATTATATATGTAAAATATGACAGGATTTAAGAGTAGATTTAGGGTGTTCTTAAGTTCACCAAATCTCTTTGTGAACTCAACTTCAAAACATATTGAATTGACTTTAAATGATGAAATTCGAACCGTTGAAACTCTTCTACTTGACAAGTGATGCGTCTACATATAAAAAATTTTAATTTATTTTTTTATAGAGTTAAATGGTCAAAAAATATTCAAAAAATGAATGTATTCAAATTAATTTATAAATTTTCTAATTTTGACCACTTGAATTTATATTAAATTAATTTAAAATTTTAAAATTTTCGTATGTAGACTCATCGCTCACAAAATAGAAGACTTTCAACGATTCAGATTCTTCATTTGAAACCAATTCAATAGATTTAAAATTGAATTTACAAAGGAACTTGGTAACTTAAAAACACCCTGGTTCCACTCTAGGATTTAATATCTTACAGTATACGGAATAACTTACAATTTCAACATTTTGAAATCAATGATATTCACCATCAAATAATATTCAAATTACATGAAATTTGATTGTTAGACTATTACATATCTTTACTCCAGTAACATGTTACAGATTTATTTTTTAAATTTTTTTTCAAGAAATATAACCAAAAAAAAATCAGTGATCCTTTCTCATATATTGTGTGTCAAACCACTATACATATAAGGTCAAAAAAGATTTTTACGTAAGGTGACGTGTCATGAAGAGGTTGGTTGCTGAATACACAAAGCATCCAATAAGAAAAATCGCATGCTGGGGACGCGGTGGGCAACTAACAATCATGACTTAACGCTTTTCGTAAAAGTAAAAGCTGGAAAAGGTCATAAAAATCTTCGCCATGTCACCACCAGACAAACCCTTATCCACATAACTATGGTTAGTCTCAATTCTCAACCGTCAGATTCTATCTGGACGGAAGAAACAGTATACCTTCAATATATCGCGGTATTTTCGGTAAATTAAACGCGATATCTTATCCGCATCAGACACCAGAATGCCGTCAGATATTAAATAATCGGATACGATTAGAATATGCAACATATCGGGACATACCGTGACAGCGCTAGCATCGTGGTCTGTTAATGGGTCGGTGCTTTTCACGTGATCATTGCCAGAGCTAGATATTTAAAATGACTATTTTACCCCAACGTCGGGATTGTTTTTTCTTGGCTAAGAGCACAACTTCTCATGTAATTCAAGCACATATCCAGACCCATTCTGGTCAGACAAAGAACTGTGTTTACTATTCAACCGTTAGTTTTTTCAAACCAACGAAATTTTATTTTAATTTATGCGGCCACCCGCCGTCTGTCACTTTCCTCTTCTTTTCCTAAGCTCAAATTTCTGTATCTATCATCTTATGAGATTTATACTTCGGGTCATTTGACAATGAAATACTAATTCGCTATAATAATTTCTACAAAGTATGTTCACCTAAGTTGTACTTTCCTTGTTCAATTTTTTTCTATAAAAAACATCGTAACCAAACCAACTTTCCAAGCGTGTTATCAACTCCCATCTTTACCCATTACCAACTGCGAAGCAACCTTCTTTGAAACTCACCGAACAAAATTTACTTTCTCCTTCTTTCCCACTTTCCCAATTAGGATTATTGCAGAGAAATCCTTGCCTTTTGCTCCAGTTCTGTACTTGAATCCCTCAAACGGCACTCAGCCATGGCGATTACATTTACATCCACCATCAGACCGTGTTGTTCTCACCTCCTCCTCTCGCAAATCTTCCCAAAATACCCCTACCATTTCTCTAAATCTCGAAAACACCCAAACCGGTACGAGGTGGTAGCACAGGCTGCATCCACTGCCCAGCCACTCCATCCGACCTTCAATCCGGTTCCGAGCACCGGCATACCAACCCCAATACTATTACATGAATTGAAGCCCCTAGAGATCTCACCGCTCTTACCTTTCCCTGAGAAATCCAGAACTGTGGATCCGGTGCGCCATGAGCCAACTCGGCGCACCGAGACTGTGGCTGAGAGAGAAGCCTGGAAATTGTTGAACCGAGCGGTGGTCAACTACTGTGGGAAGCCAGTGGGGACAGTTGCAGCAGCTGATGTGGGTGCATTTAAGGGAGATCTATTGAATTATGATCAGGTTTTCATTAGGGATTTTATGCCTTCAGCTCTTGCCTTTTTGTTGAAAGGGGATACAGAGATTGTGCGAAATTTCTTGCTTCACACCCTTCAATTGCAGGTGACTGTTGTAAACACTCGATTTATGGGCCCTATAAAATGTAACTACTCTACTATTAGCAATACCAGTATATAATTGTTAAATTTTTTTAATCAGAGCTGGGAAAAGACAGTGGATTGCCACAGCCCGGGTCAAGGGCTCATGCCTGCCAGCTTTAAGGTTCGTACTGCACCAATTGATGGAAATACTAGTGGGGAAGAAGAGGTTCTAGACCCTGATTTCGGCGAGTCTGCTATTGGTCGTGTTGCACCTGTTGATTCTGGTACTTATATATATTACATATCTGAATCTTTTAGCTACCAATTTGTGTTCCTTACCAGTAAAAGACTTGAGTGGTACTGGTACTGGTAAATTATGAGACACTTGGCTCTAAAAGCTTGGGTCAACACATCATCATATCGTGTCAATAAATCTGAAGGCCTCGATCAATACATCGTCAATTTCATGTCAATCACCTCTTGCTTTTTCTGTAAAACTGAAAGTAAAACTTTTCGGGGGTGTAGATGCACAAACAGAGGTTCAAGGGTTCTATGCCTCAGTATAATATTAATCCAGCAAAGCAGTAACAAAGACAAAATAAAACCATCCAAATACTCAGGTTTCTTTTCCAAACCCAGAAATTTGCAGAAACACTTCTCAAGCAATTGTTTCATCTTGCAAAGATTTTAAGTATATACCCCTTGCATCCTTGCAAGATGAAATAAGTACCCCAATTCTGCACAGAAAGTTGAACAGCTTTCAGACTAAAACGCCAAACTGACCTTCTCTATTCCTAGATAGAGGAAGACTGTGGGGTCAGTTGTGCATCCTTTGTGGGCTATATGGGTTACTTAATTTAGCTATATTTTATAATATGCAACATTTCAGGTTTATGGTGGATAATTCTCCTGAGAGCATATGGAAAGATAACAGGAGATTTTTCACTGCTAGAGAGAGTTGATGTTCAGACGGGAATTAAGTTAATTCTAAAACTGTGTCTCTCTGACGGGTTTGACATGTTTCCTACTTTGTTGGTCACTGATGGCTCGTGCATGATTGACCGCCGAATGGGTATCCATGGCCATCCCCTTGAGATCCAGGTATACTGTTACCTTCTTAACCGAAAATTTGTTGAGCAATTGAAGAAGAGATATGACTCTTAAATTTTTCTTTTAGTTTTCTTAAGTTAATATGTTGTTTCATTTACTTTTGGCCAGTCACTGTTCTACTCTGCCCTGAGATGTGCTAGAGAAATGCTGGGGTTTAATGAAGGATCAGCAGACCTAATTCGTGCAATTAACGTCCGATTAAGCTCTTTATCGTTCCACATCAGGGAATATTATTGGGTTGATCTCCAAAAATTAAACGAGATCTACAGGTATAAAACTGAAGAATACTCCCAAAATGCGACAAACAAGTTCAATATATACCCAGAGCAGATACCAGATTGGCTCGTTGATTGGATCCCTGATAGTGGGGGTTATCTCATAGGTAATTACACTTTCTGAAGGACATATTTGATACTTTTATTTTTTAATATCTGACCTGGCCTGATACCAAACCAGTATTGTGGAGTCATGACCAGGTTAAAGTCACCTAGTGCTATTAGAAGCATGGTATTAAGTATAATACTATTCGATATCAGTACCATATGATTCCAACACTTGTAATGTAACGCCACTACCGTTATAGCTATATGATATGTACTATCTCTGCCTGTATCTAATGTGGGCTAAAACTGTTGCAGGGAATGTGCAACCGGCCCATATGGACTTCAGGTTCTTCTCTCTGGGCAACCTTTGGGCCATAGTTTCTTCGCTGACGACTCCAAAACAAGCCGAGGGTATTCTCTCTCTCATAGAAGAGAAATGGGATGACCTAATTGGTACCATGCCCTTGAAAATCTCATACCCAGCCTTGGAGTCTGATGAGTGGCGCATCATTACTGGTAGTGATCCCAAAAACACGTAAGCTCTCTCTTAAGTTCTTTTACTATATTGTATGTCTGTACTTGTTTCATCTTATTTTTTTGCTCTATTCAAATATGGGGTGAAAATCTCATAATTCAGATGTATCCCTTTTGAAACTGAGGTTCTCTTCTTTTTCTGCAGCCCTTGGTCATATCACAATGGAGGATCATGGCCTACTCTCCTCTGGCAGGTAGTCTCTCCTTCTCTCTCTCTCTGTTTTTTTTTTAAATACTTGGTAGTGGTTACCAAGTTCCCTCTCTCTGTTGTATTGTAAACGCACTAAAATTCTTATGATTTTACATTCTTGTTGGTTTTCTCAAATTTGTAAACTTTGGACATCCATAACCTGATGCTGAATAAGGACACACCCGTATTGAAATATTTTGCAATTTTCTATGATTTCAGTTCACACTGGCATGCATCAAGATGGGCCGACCTGACCTGGCCCAAAGGGCCATCTCAACAGCCGAAAAGAGACTACTAGATGATAACTGGCCCGAGTACTATGACACACCTACTGGTCGGTTTGTTGGTAAGCAGTCCCGGCTATACCAGACTTGGACTATTGCTGGTTTCCTGACCTCTAAATTATTACTTGAAAAGCCTGAATTGGCATCAATTCTCACCTTTGAAGAAGATAATGAGCTTCTTGAAGGTTGTGCTTGTCGTCTCAGCCACAATGGCCGTACCAGGTGCTCTCGCCGGACTGCCAAATCACAACTTCTGGGAAAAAGTTCCTAGAGTAATTTTTATGCAAATTGGCATTTGCAACCCTTTATTTCTTGATATTCTTTGAACCTCTTTGCTACAATACCATGCTAATTGGAATGTACCAGAACATGCTTCATGAGTTTCCCCTAACTTGATCAGAAAACCCTAATACCAATAATTCTGATGCTTAGTGGTACTGACTATGATTAGCATGAACTTCCAATTCAGCACTGCAATTGTTGGCAAAAGGTTTTTTGTAATGTTCAGGAGAGAATAGGGTTGGAATGAAATTTGTTGATACCTGTATATTAATAGAATAGGTCTAACAAAAGGGTTCCATTTTGGTTTATTAGTGAAAAAAATGGAACCATGTATAGGAAAAATTGATATCATTGTTTCAGCCATTTCTATTTGAGTGGCTTGAGCTCGTTATTTTTGTAGAGCTAGCCCTAGGTCTATTATGGTCATAGGGGATTTATTGTCGTGTAATAGACTTAAAAGATTGATGTACCTGCTAATAAATTTATGAGTTAATGAATTGAGATTCCTTTTAATAGTTTTGACTGTCTTATTTTAGTCTGTATGATGTTTACTGTTTTTTTTTTTTTTTTTTTTTTAAGAAAAATGAGGATCTAAGTCCTCATTTGATATATTAGATTAATAAAAAACAAGGTTCAGGTTTTGAGATAAAACCTGGGTTATAACTTTTTTTTAATGACTTGTTTCTTGTATTGTTTATAGTAGTGTTGCAAATAACGGTATGCGGTTATCGGACGGATAGGATACCATCAAGTGATTAATTAGAAATAATCAGCCAATTAATTGAAAAAATTTGTGACGGTTTAGTTACCGCTAACAAATAATCGGCCTAAACGGATATTTTTTACAACACTGGTTTATAGTCAACAGATTCGTGATGTACATGTTGAGGCTTGCTGGGTCTCATTTCTTTCAAGTATGCAAATAATATTCCTGACATAAGAGCTGAACAATGTGCTTTTCAGAGAAAGAGAAGAAATTATAATTAAGTAAAGAGAGATAGAGAGAGGCAGTGTTATTAAATGCGGTTTCTATGCGATATGCGGAAGGTCACCACATATGCAGATTTTTATGCGGACTTATATATGCGGATTTTAAAATGAGAATTTATATATATAAAAATAAGTATTCGGAAATATGCAGTAATATGCAGTAATATATAGTAATATATGGTAATATTCGATATCATACAAACAAGTATATAGTAATATGCGGCCGAATATGCAGTAGTAATATGCAGCCGCATATGCGCAACCACATATATTGTCCACGTATAAATTTCTATGCAGATTACAACCGAATACGCATATGTGACCACATAGACTGCATTTTACTACACTGCTTAGAGGGGTTATTAATGGGGAATCCTAATAACATACATAATTCCAAGAGCAAAAATTATACATAATTTCTCAAGAGCGATAATCATAGTACTACATAATTTCATGACCACATAGATTGCATTTTACTACACTGCTTAGAGGAGTTATTAATGGGGAATCCTAATAATATACATAATTCCAAGAGCAAAAATATACATAATTTCTCAAGAGCGACAATCATAGTACTACATAATTTCATGACCACATAGACTGCATTTTACTACACTGCTCAGAGGAGTTATTAATGGGGAATCCTAATAATATACATAATTCCAAAAGCAAAAATATACATAATTTCTCAAGAGCGACAATTACAGTACTACAGAATTTCATAACCTCTAAAACTAGTTCTCTAACGCTCAACAGCCCAAAAGTTGTGGGGGACACAAGCAAGCCCAATCCCCTCAACATCTAACCCAACTAAAAAAACATGAAAAAGAAAAAAAAAATATACAAATTAAGGTCTGGTAAATGGAACAAAGTTTGTATTTTTAGTCCAATGCCTTGATTTCCAGGGGCTCATCAGCTCGAAACAGATCGAGTCGATTATGACTTAGCCGGAGCTGGTACATGGTTTTCTTGTATTCGGACCAAGTGAACGGGTTGTACTTGCGAGGATTTGCCGGAGAAACCGTATCAGGCAGTGGAGATATTAAGGAGTGCAATGGTGGTGCTCCAAAGAAGATTATTGATTGCCTTTCCTTGTAAGAATTTGCCATTGCTCTATGCCTCACACTCAATAACCTTCCATTTGTCATTGCCTAATAAAAATCAGAATTTGCAAAGCATTATTATTGGTCGGCACAAAGTGTTAAAAAGAAATAAAAACCATCCCAATCCAACCCAAATCTAGCGGATACTGACCAGACACCATCACTTTTCATTAGTCCCAGCACAACTATATATGCCTCCAACTACCCCAACCTGATCACTGGTCAGTGTACATAATTTTCTGTTGTGAAAGGTGCTACAAATAAGTGATTTCTGTATACATTAGGCCTACATTTATTTTCTTAATATTTGAAAGATCTCAATTAATTATCATTACCTGTAATAAATCCCCAACGTTGATGAAAAATGCGTCCGGATCAGGTGCAACCGGAGCCCAGACGTGGTCACCACCTGGACCCAATGTCAGTATCTGTAAACCCTCGACGTCATTTGATCGGAGAACGCTGATAATTTGTGGGTCAGAATGTTCTCCGAACCCGATCCGTGCACCGTCACATTTGTTGCCATTCTTAGTAATATTATTGTTGTTCTTATTCCAAGGGGGATAGTGGTTTATTCTCAAAAGAGAATCACTTTCAAGATCTCTTAAGAGTGTACTAAAGGCTGTAATGTCTCTCAACTTTAGCCCTTCAGCTAACATGTCAAGTAACTCACAGGAAAGATGTCTCACTGCTGCCACATATTCATTCACCACATAACTGCCATAAAAAAATAATATATTTAATTAAGTTAATTAGAGGTAATATAAATATATATAAGTATAACAAGCTAGCAGTACGTATTTCACATGTAAAAAGCAAGAAACAAGGGAGAGAAAGATTTGATTGGATTGGATAGATCGGCTTTTTACTGATGAATTGAAAGACCATTCACTGGTGACTGATCACCTGCCATGAAATCAAGTCTGTATCTGTACCTCAATCCAACATTTATTTTACCATAACTAGCTCGATAGTTAAATACTACAAATGTACATTTCTTCTGTGATTCATAATTCATGCCTTTCTCTGTGTTGCTCCACGTGGCTCAAGAGATGAGAGATGGACATGCAAATGCAGGCTTTATTTACATCATGTCACACTTTTAAGTACTTTCTTGGGTCCTACAGTCCTACTATTACTAGATATTTATTTTTTGGTTTCAAGAAACAAACTGAGAATTGGCATCCTTAGTTACTTACATGGTTACATTACATACATGCACTCAACTTTTTGATTGAATTCCAATTAAGTACACACATGAGATTTTGACAAGTAAAAAAAAACAGAACAGTATCTGTGACTGTATGTAGGGACCAAACAAGATACATTAGATCCTTGCTATCTTATTAGTCTTCTCTGAGTGGTCTCCTCAAGTTGAAGTTGAACCCTACTAGGCTACTAGTATCTATTGATTCTTTCACTAAAATATATGACCTGGAACTATTACATGCTAGACTAATTTATTAGCTAGGCACACTTTCCAAAAGGAATTAATCTCTTTCATGTGCCTTCTTAATTAACAAACTAATTTCTCTTCACAGTACAGTATAAAATAAGTCATCTAGTTCAAGTTTATTTAGCTTGACTTGACTCAGCTCAAAGTACTTGAGCTCAAAGTACGAATTATATTTAATTTGAAGTATCTATTACTAATTATATAACATAAATTGCTCACTTTTTTTTAAGATATAAATGTTTTTTTTTTTTCAAATTTTATAATTATTCAACAAAATAATGTAACTAAAGATATTTTATTTAGAAACAACCACCATTAGTACTATTTTGCTTTAATTTTTAAGCATACACAATCAAAATATGAAAAATGCTAATAATTGAGAATTAATTTGACCTCCATAACTTGATTAATTTTCAGTACAAAGTACAAACTCAACTTGACATATCAACAAATCAAAGCCAAGTGGGGGCCACATATATAGTACATACTGCATACCCATAAAGCACAAATGTTAGACAACATGAAAGAAATACAATGTGAAATAGCACATACCCATAAAGCACAGATGGGGGTTTCCTTATCTGGCACTGGGATGTATAAAAGAAAAAGCTATTGTCCTATTGAGATTTGAGACATGGAAAGTACTAAGTGTGAAGCGTAGTAGTACTTAGTACTACTACAGTTAAGTGCTACTACATTTCACACTTAGTAGGCAGGGTATAGCTACAAGGTACCATGTAGAACTTGACCAAGTTGGGGACCTAGAATTGTGTGCTAACAAACCTAGCTAGGGATAATAGGGGTTTAATTTGAGAACTTGGTTGGTTGCCTTGTCCCTATCAATTCCTCATTTACATGACTATCATGCACCAAACTGCCGTTTGGTGTGTGCAGTGCCAGTGCTTCTGTGGAACTACAAACCTTGTCATTCTCATTCATAGTATACCAATGTTTAAAATTAAAGCTTCTTATTTTATCCATTGTTATAATTGCCATTACAAAGTAATATATATATATATATATGTTTGTGTATACATATGGAAAATGAATAACATGATTAATAGCATATTATTCCCTTAAGTTAACGACTCTTTTCACATTATTGTGAGTAATTACTAATAATGATAAAGAATTAGCATGACAAAGACATATGGTCCTTATTTGAAAGGTTATGGGTTTGAAACAGGCCTGATTCTTTGTTGTATTACAAGGGTATTAAATAGTTGGGTGACTTGACTTCCAATATTTACTAAAAAAATTACTAATAATGATAATGAAACATAATTAATTATGCTGCACATTAATTTTGACTATCCTTATGAATCAGAGAAGAACATGAATTCCATAATTATAAATTTAAAATTACTCTATTTTAATTATAAGATTTAAGTCCCATTCAATCATAACATGATTCCATGAATACATCATGAGTACTTGTACATATTGAAAATTAAGCACGCACCAATGTGATCTAATTATGACCATTATTTAATTTATTTAGAGATAAGAATAGCTAGGCACACTGATCTATTTTGACTTTTAAGGAACACGGTCAACCTAGCTAGCTAGATGTAGGAAATTATATATAAATATGCTTTCACACGTTTAGGATTAGAACACATGTAATTAAAACTATGTTAATGTGTATATTAATTAATTGTAATATATATATATATATCACACAGAGACACACCCAACACACACCTACAAAGAAGGAAACAGAGAGATAGATCTAGCTTGCATCACAAACCTGAAAAATGATGGTTCCTTGCTTATCACCTTCGCCTTGTGAGATATGGAGCTTGGATTTGCATGTAAGAGGAGATACTCCAATTCACCAACATCACCACTGAACCCGATATTTCTAACACCATAACCCAATGGTGTCGGCGGACCGGCCTTGTCCTTCTCTTGTGCCGGCAAAGAGAAAAACTCGAGGGCGATACTTTCCATTCTCTCTATTAATATCTTAGATACGCCGTGATTGATTACTTTGAAAAACCCGACCTCCTCGCAAGCCTCCACAATGAGTCTCGACATGTTGGTTCGGGGTTTCGAGAGATCAATGACTGGTATGCCAACATCATGGCATGCAGTCTGGTTGCACACTGGTGAGATTGAAGGAACAACCATGGCAATGAACAATTTTGATTAATTTGTTTCAAATATGAATGAAAGATATGAACGATGACAGTTTGAGATGGAAGGAATATATATGGCCGGGAAGGGAGGGGAAGGTTTAAATGGTTGGTGGTATATAATTTTAAATTGGTTGTTTTTATGTTTGTAACCATGCAACCCTACATATTGTATATATATGCTTATTGTTCAAGGATATGATTTGCTCTAGTCACCCTAAAAACTTAATATTAGCATGTATACTTGTGTTTAATAAAAAGTTTAAACAAAAACATGTATAGTTTTTATCATGTGAAATATGAATGTGAAAAAAAAAAATCGCTCCGTTACCGGATACATCATGCTACGGACGTATGTCGATCACGTGACGTGCTATTGTTACCGCTATGCTATATGATCTTCTACGATAAGTATGCTAAACCAAATTATGTGCTTCTGTTTTATTTGTGATTTATTCTCTCATTCTATATTGAGAAATATTCAAATATTAATTCTTCCTTTTGATTGCTCTTCGTATATTATTCATTTGTAAAATTATTATTGTTTGTTTCAATTGAAAGCTGATTTTGATTGTTATTATAATATATAAAATGTTTAAATATGTATACTGACTTCATTTACCTTATAAAATTAATTGCTCTTCGTCTATTATAATATGTAATACTATGATGTATGAATTATTAAATAATATTACTTTTTAGATTTTTTTTTCTTATTTACGTAATTGATAAAAAAAATATAGACTTAAATTAGCTGTTATTTAGTTGTTACCTCAATTCTCCAATATTGATTATGTTGATAATTAGTAGAAATATAGAATATAAAATTTGAAAAAGAAAAAACACTATGTATGATAGCTTTCGCTATAGCTACACAATTCGCAATAGCTTTTTTTTTTTTGGTCTCTCTACTATGCTGCTATAATCGCTATTTAGAACCTTGGAAATAACTGATGCAATTGTTACTTTTTTTCTTGTTGAAGAAAGCCCCCAAGTGTCACAACGTACTACACACATCCTAACTATATAGCTCTATTTTCATTATTAATTAGAGTATGTTTGGTTAGATTGAGAATATATTATTTTTAGAATTAGGTTATTCGGAATAACTTATTTCGTGTTTGATAGAATTATAATAGTTAGAATAGTAAATTCAAACTTTTTGTTTTATTTAGAATAAGCAATTTTTAAGAATTTTGAAATTTTACTATTATAATAAGACAAATAACAACTATTTTTTATTTGACTATTCTAGCGATTCTCAACAGATTATAGCGATGCTGGCAGAACTAATCAAAAGAAAAAAAGAAAAAAGAAAAAAAAAAAACCACCAATAACAATGTTCCGATTCTTTAGTCAACTAAGATTTCGCTATAACAAAAGGCCCCTGTGTTCCCCCCTTTTGACTGTTTACAACACTTCTTTCTTCCTGGAGCTATTTTATTTTTTTTCCAGATATCTTATCATTAGAGACGATCCCCAAACAGATTGTTAGTATCATTTTAATCAGCATCTCAATCTCATTGAAGAGGTATTTTTTTTTAAATATAGAGGAATACCTTAGATCGTAAAGTTATAATTATAATTATCTTGGAAATTTGGTGGATTAATTCTTGTTGTATTTGTACAATAGAAATATTATAGATACTATGCAATTTGACAGTTCTTTAATAAGTATTGTGGATGTCGACCCATTTATTTGATGTAAAATATTAAAGATAACCATTGATGTTAGTTTGGATGGGTGACACTGACAGCCAAAATATTTAGAAGCAAATTAATATTGAAAAAGAAGTTTTATTTGTGTGGGGGCTGCAATTAATGCAAAGATCCTAATGGGAGATAGGGTTGTAAATCAGCGAGTTAGCTCCAATTCGAACTCGGCTCCTTAAATAAACGAGCGAGCCAACTCGAGTTGAGATGATAATAATGAGTTGTAGAGCTAACTCGAACACAGCTTGTTATCAACTCGAGTTGGCTCATAACTTGTTTAACCAGTCATAGTATTACAACACAAATTTAAACATATTTTACACGAATCTCAAAGCATAAATAGCAGTTTAGAGATTCGGATTTGATTATTTTGAGATTTATTGTGACCAATACTATGTAACTTGAGTTATAAATGAGCGAGTTAGGGTCAACTCGAACTTAGCCCATTTATTAAACGAGTTGTAAATAAGCCGAGTTAAACGAACTGTAAATGAGCGAGTTACGAGTTCGAACTTTTTTGCCTAACCCTAATCGGAGATGAGTTTAATTATTTATTATGAAGAAAGTACAGTTGCATTGATTCCTGTTTCATCTCTGACTTTGTTTGGCCTCTTTTTGATTTCACATCTTTGCCTCATAAAAAAAAAAAAAAAAAAAAAAAAAAAAAGGACTTCACATCTTTGCTTGGGGTTAGGGATCCATTTCACTATAAACGAATAATAACATTATCAAACTGAATACTAAGAATGATAGCATAGCAATAATGATGATAACTCTTCACATACAGATACAGGGACCCGATCGCCCAACAAAAGAAATTAAGAAAGGATCGGAACGAAGAGGAGGAGAAGAGAAAGGCGGATAAGCAACAGACAGTAAATAATAGAGCTTCCTATCTCTGCTGCTGATCAGCTGATGAGCCTGGGTTAACGGAGCCACCCAAACAGCCGTTAAATATTCAATCACTGACGATAGGGTCCCAGACAATTAAAAAAAAAAGACGCTGTTAAATACCCGTTAAGTCAAATGAAGAACAAAACAGAGCAGTTAAGCGGGGCTGTAAGACTGACTTGGCGCTGAGGTGGCAAATTCCCTTGAGAATCTCATCGCCTATATAAAGCAAAATTAAATCAACCAAATGGTTTACGGAATTTCATTATAAATTGAGATAAATTGTCAAATAGGCTAGCAACAGCTATAATAAATTCCTTCTATTTCAATAAAATCATTCGATTGGTAATTACTTGTTATTTCTGACCTCTGATTGTGTCTTAATTAATTAATGACGACGAACCTTGAGCTTCCGATTAAGAGGGCATGTGAGGAGATCGGTTCAGACTCGGGCTCGGGATTGGAGGCGTCAAAGAAAGCAAAAGCAGAGACTCAAAGTGGTGAGTACTCATTTTTTCGTACGTTCGACGAATTCTGCGATCATTATGGTGATAGCTTGGAAGATCCCTGGACAAAATGGAGGGAAAGCCTCCACATTTTGAACAAGAAATGCAAAATCGATGAAATTAAGCTTTAATTATCTTGTCAGTCACTTCCCCTCCTTTCTCTCCTCCTTGTCAATTCTCAACTCCTTTGGTTCATGTCGTTACCGCATTTAGTCGCCTATATTTTGTTTGTTTTAGTATAATGGGTTCAAAGTTCATCCATTACTCCCTCCAATTGGTTACTATTAATTGGTAGGAAGCAAATATGACCCTTTGTGAACAAACCAACCATGGATTACAAATTCCAAACATTTCAAAATCTTTATTCTCAAACAAGTTGGGTAGGCTAAAAATGAAACCCAACTAGAATCAGCAACATATGGACTTTTGAGGAGGTCACCTATTATAGTACTACTCATGTCCAATTCGTCATAGGCTAGCTCGCCAAGTCTATCACCAGTGTTTTAAAAATCGGTCTATTTGGCCGAATATTTGTATTATATTGGAATCTGAATAAAAAATGAGTATTCGGCCCAATATATAGTTTTGACCGCATATTCGAATATTCAGCGGCATATTTGGCTGCATATTCAATCAAATTGAGATCAATATATGAATCTTTTAGTATTTCATTTAGTATGAGATGAAGATCGATATTTTAACATTTCATCATCAATTTAACATGTACAGTCAATCATAAATACTTTCTTTGTATACAAACTAATATAAATTTTCATTTTAAAATCCGCACATATAAATCCGAATAAAAATCCGTATATATAGCCGCATATCGCATATGCGGTATACGGTAGCTTTCTGAATACTGCATAAGAACTGAACCCTCATTTTTCCTGACTTGGAACAGGCAATGTAGTTTCAACTACATTGGCGGAGTTCAAACATTTCAATGGTTATCGTACGTAATCCCAACTTTAATTCTCCCATTGAGTATAAATATTGAGCCGTTGCATGGAAACCCTCTATGCTACATGTACGTAGCACCGTAGCCAACTCCATATATATATATATATGTCTTAAACAACTAGTAGGAGTCTTGCTTGTTGTGCTGGCCCTGAAACTTTTCTTTTAAGATCCTTCTTGCTTTAGAATATAGTATATAATATCTTATTCAAACGATGATCGATCGAGACTCCGCTATATGTTTTAAGTTTTAACCAAACGTCTCTCCTTGAAAACTTACTATTCCCTTAAAAGCACAGAACAAAACTGAAATGGAATAGAAAACTTCCATTTTGATCGAAACAGAATTTAAAAGTCGCGCTATAATATAATAAGTAATTGTAGGAGAACAAAAAATAGCTCCATATGATATGTATAATTAAGGGATATTAGCAATAATTCCCGTCTGTTTCCTGTTCACCTTTTTTCAGTATGACAATGAAGACATGACAGGTGATTATTACTGTTTTTACTCGACTTATGTAGTTTTTTAATATTTTTGTTTTGAGAAATCATCGATGAATGAGTCATTCGCATAGACCATTGGTGACTATCTTCTCTTAAAGAGAAGATGAAAATCGCTGCGAAATTGTGTCTCATTAAATGAGAGATCGGTATCGTTAAAAAACAGTTTTTGGATTAAATTTTTGATGGAAGTTTTCCTTTATTTATGGTCTTACAGTTTGTCTTTTCCTGATTTGATCTTCATTTTATTGTGCAGTAGGCAACAACAGCTGTCTGGAATTTCAGGAGCTTATTAATTAATTTCTGTGGTTGGTACCGCTTCCAAGAGGCTGTTGGAAGGATACATGCGGTACAGGTGTTTCTTTAGCTCATTATTTTGAACTGAATTCATTATGGATCTTGTTTCAATGACTTAAATAGATACACTCCTATTATCATTTCACTTTGTAAGCATATGTTAATATTTTCGATCGGATGTTGTATTATCTATTCTAAAATGTTGTTTGCTTCCAAAATGACATAAATGATATTTGCTTCTAAAATGTGCCACCTTAGGCAGCTAGGAATATCAGTCTTAACAACTTATTTGGTGGTTTAATGGACACAGGGGTGGAGCCAGACTTTTAGACAATGGGGATCGAATATGAATGGGAGTCGAGTATATTAAATTTTTGTACTATAAATGGAGGTTAATTTCACATTGTTCATAATATTTTAGTTTAAACTATATTCAAAATTAGCAGAATTCTAATGCCTCTATTTTCTAAAACTTTAATTACTCAAAATTTAAAACATAAAAGTTAAAATAAAACTATTAGATGTGATCTTGTTGTTTTCTCTATGTGCTCATAAAAATTATTATATTTAAATTTTTTTTATGTGAATCAATAAGTTGAAAAATTAACGTCTAGAAATTATTCACAGTAGTACATTGTTTACAAGCTCTTGATGACAATCAAAATAACATTGAAATGTCATAATTTTTTACACGTGCATAGTTAAAATGATATATAGATCATATCCAACGGTTTTATTTTGATTTTTAAGTTATAAATTTTGAATCATTTAAGTTTAAAAAAATAGATGCATGATGAAGACACAAAATAGAAGCATTTGAAACCTTTTCATTCAAAATAGGGTCTAAATAAAAAATAATAATAAAATAATAAAAAAATTGAAAATGAATTGGGTCAATTCATTCATTGACTGTGTAGTGTGTAAGTGTGTATTCTTCCGTGATTGGACAGACAACAAGAAGACTAAGAAAAAGACACAAGAGGAATTAAGCACAAAACTGGATGCCAGATGAGGAAGAAGTATTGGGGATTAAAAGCATTTCGCTAGATGTCACGTTGTCTTCCTTCCTTTCTCATGAGCTTTTATATTCCCTCAATGTAAATTCACATGCCACTCACAAGTCACAACACGGGGTACCAACTGGTAACCCCTAACCATGTAACCTTCATTGGTTAATGCAAAACTAAAGGACATAAATAAATAAATATTATATATACTTATATAATATCACGCCGCCAAATCCCAACAAAACCTCTTCTTATTTATTTAATTTTTTTTTCAGTGAATCTTCTATTCTTTTGGTTAACGTTTGAGTGACTCAAGAATAGCTGCTATTTTTGACGAGCTATTCTCAATACAACAGATTTGGGTGAAAAAAAATAGCTTGGGTTAGCTGCTATTCCACTATTTCTATAAAATGTTGAGTTAGCAGCTCTTTCGAATCCAAAAATAGCTGTTATTCCTTAATTCATCCAAACGCACCACTGTGCTTCACAAAACCGGAGTAAAAGCTCATTAATGAAAAAGAAAAGAAGAACTATGTGAATGAGTCTCCCTTCTGAATAGTAAATTTACACTCCGATTCAGAGGTGAACGTTTTCGTCAAAAATCAACACAGTGATAACCTTCGCTCCCCTCCATACAATAATTATTCACCTTCGTTCCCTCTTCATTTTTTCTCTTTTGAAGCAAGTGAAATCACCGATCAAATCCAGACTTAAGTGAGACTATCCTTCACACAGTGTTTTTCTCTTTCCTTCCCTTCGCGTATCTCCAACTGAAGCACACCTTAGATTAGCAATTTAGCATCCCTGTCAACTTTTCCCAATTATAAATACATGTACGCAATGGTCAATATTATCAGCATATATATATAATCAATAGAAAGAACTAATTTAGGTCAAATTCAACAAAAACTAATTTAACATCACTCTGACAAATTTATAACACGTGTTTCCCTTTCCCTTTCCCAGCGTTTGGTATGTAGAATAGAAAATCAGAATAAACTTTTTGTGCGTCGTTCGATCCTCATTATATATACATAAATATAAATATATATATTGACCGACATGGTGGTACAAATCAAATTGTGGGTGTCCACATGTTTGCTTAAAGTTATTGCATAATGATCGACATATCTTGCTTAAAGTTATATATATATACCGTACCATTCGAACGAAATGTTTCCGAATTGGTCCAAATTGGGTTGACCAATTTCTCATTGGGATAATATTAATTAGACGAGCGTTGATACAAATATTAATTAATTTATGGTTTCTTATAAGAGTGAGGCTATGCATATATTGGTTCGAACTATGAATCATTTTTTTTGTTTTGTTTTCAAACTTGAATTCACCAAAGATTTTAATTTTGATGAAGCTAAGAACACCCCAGTCCTACTCTCTATCTCTCTCTCTATATATATAGAGGTGAGCTACGGTGAGTTGCGAAGTAAAACGACTATTTTATTTCACATTCATATTTTGAGATTTTAAAGTTCAAAATGTCGATTCAAACCGTTCATCTTGTTCTCCATATTAAAATGTGCTTGGAGACTAAATTTTACATTTTTTGAAATTTTTTTACTATTTATTAAGCAATTTTGAAAGTCGCCGATTTGATAGTCTAAAAAATTTTACTGTTTTTTACTGTTCGCAGTAAAACAACAATTTAAAAAAATACTTAATAAGTAGTAAAAAAATTCCAAAAAATATAAAATTTGGTCTCCAAGCACATTTCAATATGAATTAAACATTTAATAGTTCGGATCGATCATTTGAACTTTCAAAATAAAAATACAATGTGAAGTAAAAACGCATTTTATTTCGCAACTCACTGTAACCCACCTCTATATTTATATATATAAACATAAAGCTAAATTGATTTTGATTTAGAAGGGTCTTGACTCTTTGGGTCAAAGTCAAACGCATACTGATGCTTAATTGTATGATTTATTTATTTTTTTTTAGGATAAATTTTATGTATCTTCCGTGCGTGTCAGAGAGAGACAAATCAGAATTCAGAAACAAGGTGCCGCGCGCCACCAAACGTTGTCGATTGCATACTTTTTTTCTTATTTAATTTTGTTCAGAGAAGGAGAGCGATAGGGGCGGCCATTTTTATTAATATCCCTAAAACAAATGAAAATTTTACAAATGTTCCTGCCTCCAATTTTTTTTAAAATATGCCCTGACCGCCTGGACCTGGGGCGGCCCAAATAACCTGTGAGGCGCCCCAGGGTGGGGCGGTCCACAAGCCAAGTGAGGCGCCCCAGGGTGGGGCGCCTCATTTTTTTTTTATTTTTTTATTTTTAAAGAAGAGAAATCTTAGTATTTTGATTTGAATAATTTTGTGAAAAAAGAAAGTTTTCTTATTTAGAGTGTATGCCAAAAAATAAAATATTTGATATATTTAGGAAGTGATGTCGTAAATTTTTATAACTTTAATTTTTTTTTTTTTGGTGAATTTTGATTTTATTTGTCATTTGGATATCACAAGTCTAAATATAACACTAATTAAGGACTTGAGCTTTATTATGATTTTTATAATATATGCATAATATATACATATACACATATACACATATACACATATACATCTACATCTACATATAAATACACATCTACATCTACATATACATACACATCTACATACACATACACATGCACATACACACATACACATACACACATATACACATATACATATACATATACTAGTATTTTGATTTAAATAATTTTGTGAAGAAAATGTTTTCTTGTTTAAAGTGTATGCCAAAAAAATAAAACATTTGGATATATTTATGAAGTGGTGTCGTAAATTCATATAATATGTAATACTTTTATTTTTACGAAATTGATTTTCAGTGGTTCATATAACAGTTATACAGATTCAATTAATTTTATGTATAATATTTTCTTATAATTTTGAACGAAAATGATGCACGAACACTCAATTTGGTTCTAAGATCACACATATTTTCAATTCTTTGATAAAACTGATACATCAAAAACTAACTTCCGCCAAAAGACATGACGTATGTTTAAATACAAACCCTAAAAACAGAAAATACATAAACGATACATAAAAGACCCTAAAAACTCTAAAATTCTAAAGAAAGGTCCAAAAGTCCATGAAGGAAGACTCGGATCGCGAATCTGAGCCCACGAATGGCGAAACCAATCATAGATTAGTTTCTCGTGCGGCTTCGAGCTGTAGAGTTTCTGTCAAAATTTCAGCCCGATCCGACGGACGGATCAAAAGTTACGCCCCTTTTAGTGAAGTATGCGCAAAACCATATTGCATCAGAAAATTTTAGCTGAGAATTTTTATTTTTTATTATGTATATGTGTATGTGTATATGTGTCTGTGTATGTTTGTGTGTGTGTATGTATATGTGTATATGTGTGTGTATATTTTACATTTTTCTGAATTTTTTATTATTTATTAAGTATTTAACAAAATCGCTATATTTAGACCGTTGAATTTTTGAACCCCTCTGAATAAACCCAAAAAAATTCAGAAAAATGTAAAATTTGATCTGCAAGCACATTTTAACATATCCATCAAGTTGAACGGTTTGGATCGACTGTTTGGACTATGAAAATGGACGGTGTCATCCGATATCACCAAAAAACGGTGTTATTTGATCCCTCCTCATTATACATATATTATAAAAACCATAATAAAGACCAAATTCTTAATTAATGTTATATTTAGACTTGTGATATCTAACTGACAAATAAAATCAAAGTTCACTAAAAAAAGAAAAAATCATAGTTATAAAGAGTTACGACATCATTTCATAAATATATCAAATGTTTTATTTTTTGGCATACACTCTAAACAAGAAAACTTTTTCTTCACAAAATTATCTAAATCAAAATACTAGTATATGTATATGTGTATATGTGTATATTATACATATATTATAAAAACCATAATAAATGCCAAGTCCTTAATTAGTGTTATATTTAGACTTGTGATATCCAAATGACAAATAAAATCAAAATTCACCAAAAAAAAAAAATTAAAGTTATAAAAATTTACGACATCACTTCCTAAATATATCAAATATTTTATTTTTTGGCATACACTCTAAATAAGAAAACTTTCTTTTTTCACAAAATTATTCAAATCAAAATACTAAGATTTCTCTTCTTTAAAAAAAAAAAAATAAAAAAAAAAATGAGGCGCCCCACCCTGGGGCGCCTCACTTGGCTTGTGGACCGCCCCACCCTGGGGCGCCTCACAGGTTATTTGGGCCGCCCCAGGTCCAGGCGGTCAGGGCATATTTTAAAAAAAATTGGGGGCAGGGGCATTTGTAAATTTTTCATTTGTTTTAGGGATATTAATAAAAATGGTCGCGATAGGGGTGTCAATGGCACCCTTTTACTCATTTACTCAATTTGTATCGTATTCGAAAATATAAATAAGAATTTTTTTTTTCCTATTAGCTAATTAGATATAAATAAGAGTAATAATTTTTTTTGTTATTTTATCTATTTTCATATAAAATAATTTTTAAAAAATAAAATTATATATAAACATATATTTGTATGAAAATAATACATAATATAATAAAATTTTTATATTTTAAAATTTTTTCATAATACAAATTATTTATATTCATTATTATTTTTTTTTATTTTGAAAAATATTTTATTAAAAACATAAATTAAAATGCTAATAATATTTTTTTAATTCGTTTACTCAATCTGTACCGTATTTAAAAATATAAATAAAAATAATTTTTTTTATTATTATAATAAATATAAATATAAAAATATCTTCACCAGATCTATATCGTACCGTTGACACCTCTAGAGATTACGTGTATCCTTCCTTATCCACCTGACAAATTATAGATTCTGTTTTACCGACGTGCTCTGGCTTTTGGGAGCTCAATTTCGGTTGCTACCCTCGGAAAAACTTATTATTGCACCAACATCTTATAATTATTTATTTATTTATTTATTTTTTTTTTTTTAGTAGAAGCCCGTAGGCGTACCAGTTGTCATCTTGTTTATTTTTGAATGAAAGATAGTAAGGTCTGGCTTTTAAATTTTAATGTTGATAAACAAACTTTATTTGAGTTTCCAACAAACGATTTCTTATACGAAAAATATAATTTTTATCAGAAAATTATAAACTGGTTCTTAATTTTTTTTTATTAAAAATATCCTAAAAATTTATTAACAAATGAGGATGTGTATGTCCAGTTGGTATTACGAAAATTAATTTTTTTACGCACAGTCGGTGTCAAGTACTGGAGAAGTGTGACAAGGAGAGAAATGGGAAGAAATAAAGGAGAAAATATTTTATTAGTAACTAAAGAATAAACTAATAAAATTGATATACAGAGTTGAAATGAAAGGAAGGAACATTAATTTCTGACCGAACATGATGAGACAAATTTAATTAGTTTGATGCCTCTGAAACCATCCCCAGATTTCATATATAGAATTGGGACCTAATCTGAAATTGAAATTGAAATTTGAGATGTTAGCCAGTCTTTATTTGAGTGGAATTGAACCCTTGAACTATATAATCAATCTGGTTTAGAAGTCAATTCAAATTTGGTCTTATTTGATTTATAAGCAATGACAAGGTTACCAGGTCATATTTTTTGTTTTTTGTTTTTTTTTTTCTTTCAAAATGTTTCTAGCAGCAAAGCAGCAGCAACAACAGCATTATTATTTGTAATAATTATAGATAATGATGGATTAATGTAATAACAAAACTAAAATCAACAATGTACAACAAAATTAGTGATGACTGATGATGCTGATTAATAAATTAAATAAAAATGAGTTTTATTAGTTGATCATTTATTTGGAAATCATAACTAATTTCGTTTAGGATTATTTTAATTTGTTTCAGTCGGTGATATGAAGTTGGATGAGAAAAATTGGTTATAGATTCTGGTCGGTTGCACCCGTGATATTTAATTGGAGTAAATAGTAAATAAATTCGGTTTGTGTTGACAAATTAGGCCATCAGAACATGGCTATTGGGTCCTATTTGGTATCTGTCTAATTTCATTGCATTATTAATCTAAATATATAATTTGTAGTTCACTTAGATCCTTATTACATTCATATTTCGGTGTTGATTAGGTACGTAATAAGTAGGACAATTCCATATATAGGTTAAATAAGTTTGGTTTTGATGAATTCAAATTTCTATTTTCATATTAAAATTTCTCATTTTTACAAAATTTTCTTGTTGCCGAACAGGCTCAAATAGTGATCGCTTTGTTGATGAAAGAAAGAATTTGGATAAAAACAGGATTAAGAGAAAGAATGTCTTTTTTTTAGTTTATATACAATTGTACAAAGTTATTTTTAATTTTTTTTTTAATTTTGACAGTTAACACACAATGGTATGTAGATCCTGTGAAAACAATTTTTGAGTTTTTGATATATTGAAATTGAAGTATAATTATAGTAGAGCAGAGCAGAGCCCGGTTCTTAAATAAAGGCCACCTGAGGTTACTATTTAAAGCTGGTCTTTATTGGGCCACAACAGCTTTTACTGGGGACAAGAGGAAATGTTTTGTTTTCGGGGCCTAATAAGAGCGCAATATTGCTCCACAGAAATAAAACATGATCACGGATACTACGCATATTCACTGGGTCTGGGTCTGATTTATTCGATTTTTAAAATGGTTTCAGTTTTCGGTTTAAATAGTTGGATTTGATTGAATTTTTTAATTACTATGTTTTTCTTATATTTGGCTCAGTTTAGATTTTTTCAAAACCAAAAAGATTGAACTGGCCATATTCACAGAATATGATTCAAATGCATGTTTTATATATAATGCATGTAATATCAATAATTTATAATTTTATTTTTTATTTTTAAAAATCAAACGGAACCAACTGAACTAAAATCACCAACTTAATATGAACCGAACTTTTTAAACTGAATTAAATTTCGATTTGTTCGGTTGAACCAAATAAGCAATATTATATTTAAAGTAAAAAAAAATCAAACTCAATACGTACACCAATAAATTAGTAATTTCATAGAATTAAACATCAAGATAACATTATATAAATTATTCAATTCCATACAGAATAAATAGATGTTTTAATTTATCCAAACTAAAATGAAAGGAAGGAAGCAGTGATTGAACCAAACAAAATATAAACCTACTTATACCATTATAATTCAGTTGGTTTGATTTAGTTAGTTTTAAAAAGTCTAATCCGAACCAATCTATTTAAATCAAAAAACCAATTTATTTAAACTAAAAAAAGTCCGGTTGAGTTGGAAACCAAACAAATCGAACTGTTCACCCCTAATGATGTTAATGCCAGTTAGTGTTTTTATCTCAGGTAGGGGCAGGGCGGGCCGGGCATATCCGGGCACGAGCACGGGTAGAGGTCGGGCATGGGTATGACGGGTATGACGGGTAGACGGGTATCTCGGGTAGGGTATTCCGAATATTTTTTTCAAAAACTGTACCATGCTCGTCCTATACCCGTGCCTGTTGTACCATTGAGGGGCAGCGCGGTCCGGTCCGGTCCGTTTTTTTTTTCTCTATTTTTTTATGTTTTATTATTATTATTATTATTATTATTATTATTATTATTATTATTATTATTATTATTATTATTATTATTATTATTATTTTAACAGTGCCGGATAGAGGGAAGGGGGGAATTTTGAATTTTGATTTTTAAATTAAAGTGGGTCGAGTATAGGGGCAGGGCATGGGTACGTGGATACGGGTATGGTCGGGTATGAGTATGGTCGGTCCGAGTATAGATGGGTATTTGCCCAAAAAATTGTGACTGGCCTGTTTTTTGCCCATACCTGTGTACCCGTTTACCCGACCTATACCTGAGCTCAGACACGGGTACTCCAGACATAGGATACGGGCAGGCAGGGTACAAGCTGCCCTATGCGGGCAAGATTAATACACTAATGCCAGTTAACGGAAATTTAAAAAGTGCTTCTAAAGCTTCATTTTTAACTACATTAATTAAATTTAGTGTATTTCAAAAAATAATTGGCCCTCTGCAACTATTTTAAAAAACTAACAATTAGTTTTGTTGATACTTACTAGGTGATAAAATAATTCATATTAAATCAAATTTTATGCGCAACGTGTTTACAATATAAAAATTATATTTACAATTTTGTTTCCATTTAAGACAATCATTTTATCAATTGTTTAGGCATCAAGTAAAGATACCACTGTGCATTATTTGTTATATGAGTGAGTCTATGTTAATATGCACATTACAGATTAGTCAGTAATACGAATCAATATTTTCGTCTTCAAAATTCTAACCGTTGATCCAAATTGTTCAATATAATCCTCATATGATACTTGCTGACCGAATTTTATATTTTTAGAATTTTATTATTATTTTTTGAGATAGGTAGAAAATCACTTGATCTGAAATTTTGGACTATCCAAAAATATTGATTTTTTACATATTTAAAAATAATTTAAAAAATGTAAAATTCGGTCTGCAAGTACATATTCATAAGAACATCATATTGAACGATTCGGATCGACCGTTAGAATTTTGTGTATTACGAACCAAATAGTGCTATGCATTGTAACATAGACTCACTCTTGTTATATTTACATGTTTGCCCCTGTCATGGGCGGACCCACCTTGAGCCAGAGGGGGACAACCGCCCCCCTCTGGATTTTGAAATTTAGTGAAAAAATACGAGTTCAGTACCACTTTGCCTCTCTCTAAAAATTATTTTGCCCCTCCCTGGAACTGAAAATCTTGCCAAATCAGTTCAAAAACATTGTAAATGAAAAACTGTGTTGTTTTTATATAAAATTTATAGAAATTTATGGGTCCGGACCAACTTTGTTATTTTTTAATATGTAAAATGATATTATTTTGTTGTTTTTATTATATAAGAGTATGTTATTTATATTGTTTTTTTTATCTAATATCCGATAGTTAATGAGTTTGAACTCTGTAAGCCATTTGAATTCGATCTATGTTCTTCTCTGACAAAAATTCTGGACCCGCCCCTTTATCCCCTGTTCCACTCTGCATTCCTCCTTTGTAAAAGCACTGCAATGCAAGTATCACATGCCCTCTGTCTCTATTCCCAACTCTCTCTTATCTCTTATTCCCAAAAAAAAAAAAAAAAAAAAAGGCAATGGCAGCCAATGTCCTTTTTCTAACCCTAATCAGTTTTTTCTCTATAATTTCCTTTAAAGAGGCCAAATTGACCCAACTAAAAGATTCTGATAGAGTTAATTCCCTACCTGGTCAGCCCAAAACCCCGGTAATATCACAGTTTTCAGGGTTTATAACAGTAAATGAAGAGAAAGGAAGGGCATTATTTTATTGGTTCTTTGAGGCACAGACTAACCCGAATCAAAAACCTCTGCTTTTATGGCTCAACGGAGGTCTCTCTCTCTCTCTATCTCTCTTTATATATATATATATGCATTAAATACTTGAAAAGTGGGATCACTCATTAAATTGGCATGAACTAGAAAGTACTACTGTTGTTGTGTTGTTTAAGGTACTTTTTTTGTTTTCTCTTTTGCATGTAAACCCCTGCATAATTTGACACTGACTGTGGTGTCTTCAGAAATCAAGAGCTATAGATGCTGGTCATATAGCAATTTTGACTTTGTGAACATCACAAAAAAGGGGGGGAAGATGGCTTAATTTTCATGTTATATGTTCTTCTCTTCATGTTTATTTGAAATTATTGATTTTATTTTTTTATACTCTTTGTAGGGCCAGGATGTTCATCCATTGGCTACGGAGCAGCATCCGAGCTTGGTCCTCTGAGGGTTAAGACAAATGGAACCGGTCTAGCATTTAATACATATGCTTGGAATCAGGGTACTATTATCTACATCATCTTTACATTAAACAAACTTCTGACTATAAAACGAACCCATGTTGGTGTTGCTACAATTTACAGAACAATGTTTGTGAGGTGGTGATTTCTTTTTGAAAAACAAAATCTACACAACCAAACACTAATAACTCAAGCATGTATATGTGGCAATATTTTCCAGTTGAGAAAGGGCAAAAAAAAAAAAAATTATTCATTTTTTTATATATCCTCTATTTAATTTGTAGAAATATGAACAGATTCTCGATCTGTGTGGTCAACTTAGATCTTCTTCTTCTTTCTTCAAAGTTTTTATTTTTAGGTAGACTAGAAATGAAATCCAACCAGAATCAGTAACACAAGGACTTTCTATGAGGTTATCCATCCTAGTACTAATCCTATCCAATTCGTGAGAGTTTTATTTTCATAAAAAGACTGTTTTTTTATGCTGACTCGCCAAGTCTATCACGAACTCTCCTTCTTTTTTCTAGCTATTGAAACAAGTTTTGTAGAAACTACACAGCGAAGTTAGTGCCACTAACTTGGTGGTCGACTCAGATAGCTCCAAATATTTCGTAAATTGTATCAATTAACCAAATAATTTGTATTGAATTGTGCTATATCAATAAAAATAATTCCCTTGTTATAAATTTTTGGATTACCAGAGGCAAATTTGCTCTTCTTGGAGTCTCCAGTTGGAGTTGGATTCTCATATTCCAATACCTCCTCTGATTTTACCAACATAGATGATACCTTCGTAGGTAATAATTTTTTTTTTTTTTTTCCGTTTGAAGAAATTTTAAATGTAATTTTAATACTTAAATTAAACCTGACCTATATATATTTATCTAATTTCAGCGGAGGATGCTTACAACTTCCTAGTGAATTGGCTAAAAAGATTTCCTCAATACAAATCTCGGGATTTCTACATATCAGGAGAGAGCTATGCAGGTATTTCTGTAATTTATAACACAAACATTAATTGGGATTAAAAACTAACCCATTTTTATTACTAAAAGTGAGGAGGAGAAATGAGAAACAGTGATGAACTGGGACGAGTTTAGATTTCCTGTGACGGTCACAACTACACAGTTTGTGTGGCTAACCACTGATTTGCAACATTAGAAATATGGGAGCCTTATTCTTTAGATTTCAAGACTATCAACGTGGGTTCTAAACATTTAAAATATATATATATATATATAGAGAGAGGCTAATGTGCATTCGAATGTATATGGTCCGAAGTGTTTATGGTCTAAATTTGAAATTTCAAAATCCAAACGGTCGATCCGAACCGTTCATCTTGTTCTCCATATTAATATGTGCTTGGAGGCCAAGTTTTATATTTTTATGAATTTTTTTACTATTTATTAAGCCACTTTGAAAATCGCTGATCCAACGGTTTTACTGTTTTGTGCAGCCACCACTAGATCAACGATTTTGTAAAATACTTAATAAATAGTAAAAAAATTCAGAAAAATGTAAAATTTGGTCTCCAAGCACATATTAATATGGAGAACAAGATAAATGGTTCGGATTGACTGTTTGAATTTTGAAATTTCAAATTTGAACTATAAACACTTCAGACCATATACATTCGAATGCACATTAGCCTATCTCTCTATATATATATATTTTAAAATGATTTTAATCTACAATAATAAATACAATAAGATAGGCTATATGACAAAATTCCAAATCCTTCAGTCAAGTGATTTGTGTTTGATCTAAAGAAACAGATGGTTCAAATTAAAATGCCAACATATGTAATGTTGAGTTAATAGCTGAAATGGTAAACTTAGCAAGAAGTCAAATTGAAACAATATGAATAGAAAATGCAACAAAAGTAAACTTAATTGTTGCAGATTAAAGCGATTATTTTTGTACACCTTTATGTGGCAGGTCACTATGTGCCCCAACTAGCCGAGCTTGTCCATGACAGAAACAGCGTAAAAAGCAGTTCCTCCTATGCGTATATCAACCTCAAGGGATTTATGGTAAGTTGGTAACATAATCATATACATACATACATACATACATATATATAGTTTGAATATATAAGCATTTATTGTGATGTTTCATTTAAAAAGTTTATGCATATATTAGACGTTTGCACTGACTAGACATTATCCAAAGCGCTGGGGCAATTGGTTTTGTTGCCTTTTATCCTTAACACTCTGTTTGGATGGAGAGTAGAGGATGGGAGGGAATAGAAAGAAAAGAAAATTTTTTTTGTCGAATTATGTTTGGTTGACAAAATTATATATCGGAGGTGAAATGTTTAACTTTATATCATTGTAATTAATAGAATCGGGTTCTCTCTCAATTTGAAATATAACGGATGAAAATAAATTTTGTTGCAAATATCTTTTTAAAAAAATAACACAAATGTCTAATTTTATATCTTACATATATAATTGTCATACAAATTTTTTTACCTCAAATTTATAACAACTACCAAATTTCTCATTAACATTCTAAATTTTGATTAACTAAATAACAAAAAAAGACGAAAAGAAAAGTTAAATATATTTTTCCTCATAATCATCCAAACACAAAAAGATTAAATATGTTAATATTCCTTTCTATTCTTTACCTCCCCTTCCTTCCTCTACTCTCCATCTAAATAGGATGTAAATGTGAATTATTGTTCCCGTACGGCCGTTCCTGTTCCCAAAATTTGTGTTAATTTGGTCAGATATAATCACCTTTTAATCCTAAATTGCCATAATTTTGAAATATTTAATCAGGACTTGTTTGAAGGCGCATAAAATAATTATCTTACCTTGAATGAAATTAATCAGATATCCTGCAAAAATTAATCTTAAGTTTCTGGATCTTTTATAGTTACCTATAGGCTATAGTGTGTTATATAACCCTGTAAAAAGAAGTATTTATTCTTTATGGTTTTACAAGGGGGGTAAATTAACTTAAAAATTCTGAGCTCTTTTGTACTTGATAGCATGTTATAGTTATAAATAAATTAATCTTCCTATTAATTGTAGGTTGGCAATGCTATAACAGATAATTACTATGATTCAAAAGGATTGGTAGAGTATGCTTGGAGCCATTCTGTTGTGTCAGACCAGGTATATAGACAAGCAAACCAGGTTTGCAACTTCAGACTCAGCAACTGGTCTAATGCATGCGATGATGTCGTAAACACGATCTATAACGAGTACAAGGAAATAGATATATACAACATTTATGCACCCAAGTGCAATCTCCCTCAAGCTCAAGCCTCGTTTGTCACCAACAACAGAGATGATGTTGAAAAGCTTAGTGCTCAAGTATGCATTTTATTTGTTAATCTGTCTTCTGCATTTTATTTGAAAAGCTTAGTGCATTAATTAGTATGACACACACACATGATCATTTTTAAAGAGATTAATTTGCTAGGTTGAAATCCAATTACTTAATTGGTCAACATTACATAGATCACAAGAAACACCTCGATCCAAATTGATGCATGAATATAATATATACCAGCGTTCTAAATAACGTGCAATAGCGTTTTCATACCTTAAACACTAAGTTGCATATTGACTGGATCTAACCTTGCTGATAATAATTAATTTTAAAATTAGTTAAAATTATTCTTTGTGATTTTTTTTTTTATTAATTTATCAGGAAAAGTTTATGAGGATGAGGATGCTTGCAGGATATGACCCCTGCTACTCTGTTTATGCAGAAGATTATTTAAACAATGCTGATGTACAGAGATCTCTGCATGCATTTGTAAGAGGAGGTGATGGAAAGTGGAGAGTTTGCAAGTGAGTTGTGCTTTTTCTTTTTCTTGAACAGTACTAGACCAAATTAATTAAGACTAGTTTAGAAATGCATGACCTGTGTTTTATTTTTATGGTGCAGTGATTCAATTCTGAATGCATACAACTTCTCTGTGTTTTCGGTATTACCCATATACTCCAAGCTCATCAATGCTGGTTTACGGATTTGGGTCTACAGGTTAATTTGCCTCTACTTGCTTTCAATTTGTTATTAAAGAAGAAGAAGAAGGAAAACATATTTACTTACAATTGTTTTGTTTTGTTTTGTTTTGTTTGTGATATTAATTATTATACAGTGGAGATGCAGATGGAAGGGTTCCAGTGATAGGAACAAGGTATTGTATGGAGGCTATTGGTCTCCCAATTAAGACACAATGGAGGCCCTGGTATCACAATATGCAGGTTAATTATTTGTAAATCCATTTTAATTAAGAAAGTTATTCTTTGATCTTATTTTTAGAAATATAATGATATATATATATATATATATATATATATACAGGTTGGTGGTAGAGTTGTGGAGTATGAAAAGGGTCTAACATTGGTGACGATAAGAGGCGCAGGGCATCTGGTGCCCCTTAACAAACCTCAAGAGGCGCTTCTGCTAATTAATTCCTTTCTCCTTAACAAAACCCTCCCCACAAATAAGTGATCCATCCATCGCCTATATATATATATATATATATATTATATTCTTCTTTTGATAAGAGAAGCAAAAGGCCTTCTTAATTTGGGATGTTAGATTTGTTGTGAATAATTTGGAGACTTTGTTAATCCAATGCATTAATTATTCTCGAGTTTAAACAACATGAATAGTTAATGTACATTTCCCATTTAAATTTAAGCTTTAATTATTAATAAAAAAATTATAATTGCTAGACTGCACAAAACTTAATTGAAGAAGCAATTTACATCTATCTCTTCAATTAGATTCTACTTGTTCAAATAGCCTTTTTTTTTTTTGCGCTATATACATTGTACGAGAAGGGATCCACTTGTACTCTTTTTTGGTGACACCGGACCTATATTTTCAAAGTTTAAACAGTCAATTTAAACCTTTTTAATATGGTGGGTATATTAAAATGTAGTTGCATATCAAATTAAAAAAAATTTATTTATTTTTTACTATTTATAAGATGGACACAAAAATACAATGGTATAAAAATAACGATTTTGTAAAATACTTAATAAATAATAAAAAAAATTCAAAAAATGTTAAATTTGATCTACAGCCACATTTTAATATATCCATCATGTTAAAAAAGATTTGAATCGACTGTTTAAACTTTAAATTTTTAAAAAAATGTAGAATATAATTCAGTATCGTCAAAAAAAGAATTTAATTGGATCCCTTCTATGTTGGGAATAGTATCCTCTGCGGAGTCATTTTTTTTTTTTTTTGAAAACTTGCTAGTGGCTACCAAGATTATATTAATAAATGTGTTTACAACATCCAACACTAGATATTACACTGAAAACTAAGTGACCCCTTCTATAGCCCCCCCTTCATTCACTTGATAAGTCCTTCTTACATTTGAGTTGCCACAGTATCGGGTCCACAAACCCGCATCCTCCCTTGCTCGATTAGCTACTAGCCATGTTGGCAATTTAGCACCTCGAAAAATTAATTCATTTCTTTGCCTCCATAATGACCAACGGAGTCATTTCTTGCGGAGCTTTTAATCTAGTTCATTCGTTTCGAATCAGATGTAACAGATCAGATCTTGTCCGAATTTTAAAAAAAATTCTTAAAATTTGCGGAGCTTTTAATATAATCCGTCCGATCCGAAACAAATGAACCAAATTAAAAATTCTGCACAGAATAACTCCGCAGAGGATACGCTTCCTCTATGTTGTACATAGCCAACACCAAATTTACAGTTCTAACGGCAGTCTAACAATTATATGGGCCTGGCCCAAACAATTCGACTTTTACCTTTAACGCATGTCAATTAAAATATGGGCCGGGCCCGAGAGTTTCCCCATTCGACCATTTCTAATGTAAATTCCCAATATACCCCTACTTGCCCATTTAATTACCTTTGTTGACACACACCCCCCTCTCTCTCTCTCACTCATCTCGCCATTGAAGGGGAAATTTCGCGCGTCCTCTTTCTGATTCCGATTCTATATCCCTATCTATATACTACTTAACGGAGAATGTAAATAATAAGAAAAAAATGGATGAAATCGGGTTTCTCCCAATCGACCTGATAATCCAAATCCTCTCTCGATTACCCTCAAAATCCCTTGTCAGATTCAAATCCGTGTGCAAATCATGGTGCCGTTTAATCTCCTCAACCCACTTCATGCAACTCCACTTCCGAGTTTCCTCCCAAACCCTGCAAATCGTAATCCAACCTCCTGACTCCACCGAACCCAACTCGGAGAAACTCCTACTAATTGATCCATTCAACCCTTCCTCCAACCTCTCTCTTGATTTCATGGATGATTGCATCAAGCTTCGTGCTTCTTCCAATGGTATGCTTTGTTGTTCCAGTGTCAAAAACAAAGGTTTATACTACCTCTGCAATCCAATTACTAGAGAATTTAGGGTTTTACCAAGAACCAGGGATAGACCGTTTACTCGTACACAACCGTTTTACGAGGCGACACTGGTGGGTCTCTGCTTCAACCCCATTTCCTTCAGATTTACTGTGGTTTTAGCAGGATTTTACCGATCATTCGGCCAATTTCGTGGAAACCAATTTGTTTCCAATGTTTTTTATTCTGAAACTAACTCTTGGAGGCGTTTTGAGTTCCCATTAATTGACGAGTTCACGCACATGAACCGCAACCAAGCAGTGCATGACATGTGTTCAATTTATTGGCTGACTCAAAGTTGCACGCATCTGCTCTATTTTGATTTTGAACTTGAACTTTGGGGCAAAATTTCCCTCCCTCCGGAGATTTTGGGGACTCAAAATGGAAGCCGGGTCTACTTGCTGGAATTTGAGGGGCTTGTTTCAGTAATTGAGATTTCTCAGGGTGTTATGAGCACTTTCATTCTGAAGGATCGCAACTTGGAGAAATGGGATTTATTGGATCGAGTCAGGTTAAAGTGTATTGGTGGGTTTGCTAATAGTGGATTACCAGTTGGTCAGAACAGTTGTTTCGTGTTTGTAGCTGCACAGCGGAATGTGCTTGCTTATGACAGGAGAAGTAGGGTTTGGAAGGAGGCGGGTAGCAGGTTGAGATGTGGGTCTGGTTCCATGTACCCGTTATGGTTTTCAGCTTTCCCCTTAAAGAGCTCACTCTTCCCTTCTAACTTCTGAAAGGTTTGTTTTGTAAATAGTGATGTTGGATTATACAATGTAAACTTCTTCCTCTCACCTAGCAACTGGTTCATGTGCTTACTTATTTATTCAGAGTTTCTATTACTCCTTTGTAAATTTGTAATTATGTTTTCTGTCCATACCATATACTGATATACCAGTCAGTTGTTGAACCCAGTTGTTGTACTCTTTGTTTTTTTATTGTTTTGGTAATTTTCTAGTTCTCTTTAGTTCAAAATGAAATTCAATACAATATGTCATATATTTCCTGTGATGATACACTAATTGAACAGAATATAAGTTCTTATATGAAAGATGGAGCAAAATAACTGGCTTAGTCTAACACCGAAATTTTTATTAATAATAAAAATAATAATTAAATATTGAGATTGAACAAAGCTTTTGAATATTTTTCAGAAATAGGGAAAACGGAATGGGGCAGCACGGGCAATGGCCGTTCTGGGGCATCACGGGCATAGTTAGTGCCTAATAAACTCAGTAATAACAGTAAACTCAATAATAACTGATGAACTGAGAAAAATCCAAAAAAAACCGATCCTTTATGGGGCAAACTGGACACTGTCCGTGATGGCGCATAACGGCCATGGTGCCCGTGATTCCTAAGTAACGGACAAGGATAAAAAAAAAATGCCCGTGATGCCTAGTAACGGACAAGGAAAAAAAAAAAAAAAAAAAGATGCCCGTGATGGGCCATCACGGACAAGGGCCACACGCTAAATCCCTCCCAGCGCCTTCTCTCTTGCTCTCTCGCTCTCTCGCTATTTTTTTTTGCTCTTTCCCACTGTCTCTGTCTCCGCCGACCCCGCCCAGAATAAAGAAAAAAAAATCAGTGGTCCTAACGAAGTTACAGGACGTTATAGGGAATAACGGCCAGGACTCTTCTGCATTTTTTCTCTGAAGTAAGTTTTTTTTTTCTTTTACTAAAATTAATAATTTCCTTATAATTAAGTTGATTTGTTGTGAAGACCATTATTAGGTTGTATTCGGTGAAATTACAATTAATTAGTAATTTTTGAAAATTATTATTAGATTTAATTAGGTTTAGGTTTATTTCGGTGAAATTGCAACCAATTAGTAATTTTCGTAAATTATTGTTAGATTTAATTAGGTTTAGGTTTAATTCGGTGAAATTACAACCAATTAGTAATTTTTGAAAATTATTGTTAGATTGAATTAGATTTAGGTTTAATTCGGTGAAATTACAACAAATTAGTAATTTTTGAAAATTATTGTTAGATTGAATTAGGTTTAGGTTTAATTCGGTGAAATTGCAACAAATTAGTAATTTTTGAAAATTATCATTAGATTTAATTAGGTTTAGGTTTAATTCGGTGAAATTGCAACCAATTAATAATTTTTGAAAATTATTGTTAGATTTAATTAGGTTTAGGTTTAATTTGGTAAAATTGCAACCAATTAGTAATTTTTGAAAATTATTGTTAGATTGAATTAGGTTTAGGTTTAATTCGGTGAAATTGCAACAAATTAGTAATTTTTGAAAATTATCATTAGATTTAATTAGGTTTAGGTTTAATTCGGTGAAATTGCAACCAATTAGTAATTTTTGGAAATTATTGTTAGATTTAATTAGGTTTAGGTTTAATTCGGTAAAATTGCAACCAATTAGTAATTTTTGAAAATTATTGTTAGATTGAATTAGGTTTAGGTTTAATTCGGTGAAATTGCAACAAATTAGAAAATTTTGAAAATTACTGTTAGATTTAATTAGGTTTAGGTTTAATTCGGTAAAATTGCAACCAATTAGTAATTTTTGAAAATTATTGTTAGATTGAATTAGGTTTAGGTTTAATTAAAATTTAACAAATAGTATGTACAAAATTCATCATATTAGGTATCTAAAAAATGTACAGTTGAATCCAGATTATTTGAAATATTATTCTTGCAGGATGGCATAAAATTTTAGCAATCTGTTATGGATGCCGCATGCACAACATAAAATATTGTTATTCTCTGATCCTGTAAGTTACTCAATGAATCTTGTAAAATTCAAATTTCACATAATTTTTGCTATGATATATAAATGTTTGAATTACGATATTGATTTTAACCAAATTGTATACCAATGACAGACTTATCACGGATTGGATGTTCGACACCCCCGGGCTGTGATTCCATACCACGAGCGCTGCGAGCCGTACTTGCTGAGGCTAGGTTTGTTGCTAGTTTCTAGAATGAAAGAAATAAATATTGACAAATGGCTCCTCGCTGGCCTCATTGAACGGTGGAGACCAGAGACGCATACGTTCCATCTTCCAGTATGAGAGATGACAGTCACACTGCAAGATGTTTGATGTTTATGGGGATTGCCAATAAAAGGGGCTCCTATGACTGGTTTTGCAGACATAAATGCATTTGAATTAGTGGAGCGGCTTCTTGGAGTTGGGCTTGCAGCTCCGCTGCTTAAAAAGAAGAAGAGAATGGGGCCAAACGAACAAGTTATTTGCACGACTTCTGGATATTCCATAGAACTGAAGGAACTGCGCAATCGATTTCTTGTCATGCCAAATGAACAACCGGGTGAGCCTACAGAGGAGCAGGTACAACAATACACTCGAGCTTACATACTTGACTTATTCGGGAGTATGCTTTATGCTGATTCTTCGGGAGATTCTGTTCTGGCAATGTATCTGCAATTTCTTGAAAATCTTAACTCACCGACTCAATACAACTGGGGTGGTGCTGTTCTAGCAGTATTATATAGAAACCTATGTAATGCCGTTGAGCGTAAGACAAGAACAGTGTGGGGACCAACTCTTCTTCTCCAACATTGGTGTTGGACTAGATTACCGAATGGACGTCCTCGTCTCCTAGGTGGATGGACTCCAAAATGGGGTGAGCCGGATTTAGAAAAGTAAGTATAAAAAACTTTACAATAGTTTAATTTGTCATTTATTATGTTTATTAAGATTATGTATTTTTTTTTATTGTAGGTGTCCTGCAATCGGAGAATAGTGGTGTTATAATCGTGACTATAGGGAAGCTCACGGTCGTGTTGGAGTTGGGTACTTCCGCTCGACACTGCAAGATCTTGAAGACTACATGGTAAAATGGGAGCCTTACAAAGATAAGTTACTAGAGAATCCGTCCAAGCTACCGTTATGAATTTACGATGAGAGTGATGTATGGCTTGCCTGTGTGCCACTAATACACTTTTGGATAGTGGAATATCATTATCCTAATCGAGTGATGAGACAGTTTGGGTATGCACAGGCCATCCCACCTCCTGAACCGTTGTTGAACGAGATGGAGGTACGCAGGTTACATAACATTAGTCACAATGTTGGTGTGGTTAGCAAAAATTGGGCCAATGAGCACCAATTCTACATTGAATTGGCCATTAATCTTGCCGACAACTTGGCTGATCATTTCTGCCGACAACATTAGTCCCGGGTATTCTTTACGGACTAGCCCTTTAACACTTTTAATGGTCAAGGTAACATTTTCCCTAATATCTTCTCGTATAACATCGGCGATCATTTCTGCAGTTAATTGTGCATGATCAGTACGAAAAGCATCGAATTGCACGTATGTGGTCCTGAAATTGTTCTAATTTCCCACATAGACGAAAAAAATTCAGACACGGCATACAAACGCCACTCACACCTGGGGTCCCTACATTCGACTATAATGCTGGTTCTATTACTACCAGTAGTTTTTATTTCAATATTGTTTTTTATGTGATACTGATATATTTTATGTTTTAGAGCCTCTTTCGAAGAGAATTCTTGACCTACGGCAAGTGCATCACAGAGGGGTTTGGTCCTACCAAAGTAGTTGACGTCTGCTTCTCGGAATGCTGAGGTGTCATTGAAACTTGCCACAGGGTGACTCATACTGCGATCAGATATGGGAAAATGTTGAGCTTGAACACGGGGTTGATGCGATTGTCTCAGGGTATTAGCAGGGACATCTCCTTCTGAATCCGCTTCATTTTCCCAATCGGTATCATCCTCACACGAGTCAGCGTCATCTTCATCATCACTCAGAGGCACGTCGTCATCAGGACAAGAATTACCAACCCTCGGTGGTTCAACCCATGGACTGTTGTCATTATTGTATTCTGCCTGACCCATATCTGCCTGAACAGGCAGTGACAACTCGTTTACATTGGGATAAGGGTCACGATAAAGGTCTTCCCTCTGTGTTGGTTGTATTTGATAAGGTTGGAATAGACTGGGACCTGTTTGTGGAACACTGTATTGGGTATATACAGCTTGTGGTTGTGTCTCTGGTACCGTACTATCAATAAATAACTGCAGTTGCATTGAACCCACAATTAGAATCAACTCGACGTATAAATCAACATAAGTAAACTGGGTACTCGTGTTCACACTTTGGGTATAAATACCTCTCCAAGTCTGGTCGCAAACGATTTCTAGTATCTCATAATAACGTCGAGATGTTGTACCAACATTAACCCGTGCAAGTATTTTTAGATTGTACTCACTCTCAGAATATCCAAGCTGACGATAAATTTCACTTTTCACATCATACCAGCCAAATTCATCAGTTGCCATCAACGAGAATCGAGGACCAATGCTATATGTTGCTCCTTTACGACCGTGTCGTACTTTACAACCGAAATGAATCCTTAGCAGGAGCATGATTAGTTGTTTTGATAAATTAACCTACACAATAATAAATAAATTAGATATAATTTATTATTATGTTAATTAAAAATAAATTGCATATTATAAACTACTTCATTTATTTACATATTGCATCTCTGAAATCTAGAAAAATAAATTTCAAATATAAAATATTTGGAGTATCCGTGTTCTTCCGAATCTCTCTTCTTCTTCTTTTTCTTTTTTTTGCGTTGATTACTGATCAGCATGTAATTTTGTTTTTACTGTAGAACGTGAGGTGTAATCTTTTGGGGATTACTTTACTGGCTTCTTTATTTTATTTTATTTTTTCGAGGAGAATTAACTTTAGCACGTAGAGTAGATAAACATGATATGCATGTTTGGTAACTCTGATTTTGCACCTAAGTTTTAAAGCATAAAATTCATATTTGGACGCATATAAAAATAAAAAGAATAATAGGTTAATTCGAATGCTATATTTAATTTCCGGGCGAAGAAGGCGGTTACAATGACTTCTTTTTTTTTCCCAGAATTATTTTGTTTGTGATTCCATTTATTAGTTGAAGGTGAACTCTATTAAAAGTTAAAACAAATATCATAAACTGTACAAAATAATAAAAAATTGTATGTTAGTCATATAAAGCCTAGTTCGCTAACACATACTTAATAAACTTTTCAACATTATATTAACGAAAAAAATTTTATGAACAATCAACAATTAAAATTTTTCTAATAAAACTGCATTATATTAACGAAAAAAATGTACATTCCTCTAATAATAAAACTGCTATGAAATAAAAGATTTTTTTTGTACAGTCCTTTGCTGAGGATTAGAATTAATTGCAAATATAAAAAAATGTAGAGTCCTCGAAAAAAATGTATAGTCCTTTGTTGAGGATCAGAATTAATTGCAAATATAAAAAATTTAGTTCATTTTTATTGAGGATCAGAATTAAAACTTCATAACTAAGATAATAAAAAAAATAATATGTTCATATATAACTCACATTGATTGAAGCTATGATTTACAAACGGAAACCTGAGAAAGTGATGGGGAGCTTTGCAACGTGAAACAGATAAATGTTCCCCCCGTCCCACCGTCAAAAAATCTAGTTTTCATCTATGACAATAATGACATAGAAAAATTCGAAACTAAACTGTTGATGGTGGAACGGAGGGAACGAATATCTAATGTGTATTTCACGATGCAAAACTCCACAACACTTTCTACAATAAATTAATTACTATCTCATAATTGAAAAATTACCTAAGAGAGGATTTCTTTTTCTTTTTTTTTTCAGAGGAGATAGCGTAATTTTTGAAAATTAAGAGTAGATTAATTGGTGTGTATATCTGGACATTTTGAATTAATTTATAGTATAGTTGGATGTAATGAGAAATAGCGGAACGGAGAAGGACAGAATAGAACATCACGGGCACTTATTCGTAATGGGGCATCATGGGCATCTGTCTGTTATGGGCCATCACGGACAATGTCCGGTTTACCCCATCACGGACACAGGATATTTACTGCGCGCGGACACAGGTGGCCGTTATGCCCCATCACGGACATTGTCCGGTTTGCTCCATCACGGACATTGTCCGGTTTGCGCCATCACGGACAGTGTCCGGTTTGCCTCATCACGGACTGTTTTTTTTTTGGTTTTTTCCGGTTCATCATCAGTTATTGAGTTTATTGAGTTTAGTGGAGATAATTAGACATTAACTATGCCCGTGATGCCCCAGAACGGCCATTGCCCGTTATGCTCCATCCCGTTTTCCCTATTTCTGAAAAAAATTCAAAAGCTTTGTTCAATCTCGATATTTAATTATTATTTTTCTTATTAATAAAAATTTCGGTAGTCTAACATCCCCAAAACAATGGGAAATGTGTGAGGCAGCTTTTGTGCATTTTAATTGGTGTATTTCACACACACAAAAAAGAAAAGAAAAAGAGTACAAAAATTTATAGTCAATAGTGTCTGCTTGGCTAACAGGTGTTGTATTGCCTTAAATTTATTTGTGTAATTTAATTGTTATTGCAATTAATTAATTAATTCTTGTTGATGTTGATTTATACATAAAAATTTATTTGTGTAATTTAATTGCTTTGCTGACAATATGAGAATGCTCATATTAATGCCTATATAAGTTCAACTGACACTTATTAAATATATATATTTTTTGTCACATGCATGTAAAAACAAGGGGGCATTGAGATTTTATTATTAATGCATCGTGATGTTTGTAAATATCCATTGATGCAGATATTGTTATGCATTGCAATTTTGAACTCTTGAATTTCCATCAAAATGAAAATACAAAATATTCTACTTTTACATGCACATAAATTACCTTTAATAAATTAACTACATGTATTTAATTTAACGATCACGACAACCGACAAATACATCTATCAAAGTTTTAAAAAAATATGAATGAGTCTATGGTACTATGCATATTACGATTTGTTACCGTGCTACGGCTCTACATTCGAGTTTTCAAATTCTAACGGTCAATCTGAACCGTTCATCTTATTTTCCATATTAATATGTGTTTGGAGACCAAATTTTACATTTTTTGAAATTTTTTACTATTTTTTTAGATTTATTAAAAATCACTGTTTTTGGATGGTCCAAAATTTTCAGATCAAGTGATTTTCTAAATATCTAAAAAAATAATAAAAAATTTTCAAAAAAATATAAAATTTGGTTTCCAAACATGTATTAATATAGAGAACAAGATGAACGGTTCGGATCGACTGTTAGCATTTGAAAACTTAAATGTAGAGCTGTAACACGGTAACAACCCGTGATATGCATAGTACTATAGACTCACTCAAATAATATTGTTAATATGTTGTATAAAATTTATAATATAACAAGAGAGTAACTTTAGATATCCAATTTTTTATCGCACGTCAAGTTTTATTATTATTATTTTCATCTATGCTCAGCTCGCCGATTTTTTTAAAATACCCAACTAATAAATAAATTTATTAAAAATAACTACGTTATCACTAAAATTATAAAAATACCCCCCACAGATAATATCCGCGCCCCGGGTTTAAATTAAAATGTACCTGGATCCCTTCCCTTCCCCTTCCCCCTTCTATGCCGCCCCTGTGCTCTCTCCTCACGGCGCCCCTTGCTCTCATTTTTTTCGGCCTCCTCTCTCTTTTTCGCCTTCACTGGACCCACCCACCCCTCTTCTCTCTTTTCCACCTCACTAGAGGCAGCCCCACCTGCCCCGAAGCCTCACCAGCCGCCCCTCCTGTCATCTCCACTGTCAAGGCAACGAGCCACCGATCGAACTACACTTGAAGCTATCTCGGGATAAAGGTAAACCCTTCTCTCGAATTTATTGTGTTGAATCGAATTGATTGGTTATCAAGGCGGGTTGTTGATTTTCCCCGAGTCGATCAAAATGTTGATTGCTTAATTAGTGTATGCATGTGGGGTTACCATGGTTGATTAGTGTATACATGTGGGGTTACCATGGTTGATTTTTCTGGCATGGTTGATTTACACATTATATATATGATTGTAGGGATTTTTTCTGACATGTTTGATTTATTTATAAATAATTATAGTATAGCATTTGTGCTTGTATGTATGCATGCCGGGTTACACCAGCTCGTAGAGCGCAAGATGGCGAACTACAGTGGCATGACTGGCGTCAAAGGAATTTCAGTAGGGAAAATAGGGGTCGACCACCTCACCGGTTTAGCCCTTCAGAGTATATTTGAGATAAATCTTATTTGCAGTTATTGTTTTAGTGTAGATTAGTTTTATTATGTTTTATTATGTTTGACATTTGCTTTATAGTTACTGTCCCTGGTTCTAGTAGAGATTGGGGTGAATTATTGTATATTTCTGGTTCTGGTTCTAGTACTGGCATTGGTCCGAGTACGAATAAAGGAGTGTGTGGTTCATAATTTGGTTGATAATTTTCTACATCCAAATTTTGGGATGAATATCTAGCTCCTGACTCTCTATTAATTCGGCATGCAAAAACTTCCAACAGAGGATCACCGGACCTCACAACCTTCCTTAGCAGGCCTTTTAATGTTCCTTCATCTCCCAATGTGATTTTGAGATACTTTTCTGCTTGGAGCATACGGGCCTATATTTCTAATTTCTAGTGATTCCTATTGTAGCTGCTCGCTTTATAAATAAGCGAATGCAACTCCTCTAATTAGAAATTTTCTTCAACCCAATACGTATTTACTGGAGGTTTGGAGTAACGTACACCATACTGGTCATTTATGAACTTTTCTCCAAAATGTACTGAAATTCCAATAGACATGGCCAATGAACTACATTCATAAATGTAAAATATTTGGTCATTTTACTGATTTCAATTGTCAACATTTGTGAACAGTATATGAACAACATTTGAACAGTATTTGAACAATGCATGAACAGTACGTATGAACAGTGCATGCGTATATGAGAAAAGTACATGAATAATATTTGAACAATATATGAATAGTATTTGAATAGCACTTCAACAGTATTTGAATAGTATATGAACAGTACGTAAACAGTAAATACGTATATAAACAGTAATTACGTAAACAGTACATGAACAGTAAATACATATATGAACAGTTGCAGAAAAAATACCTGATTTACCCGCTGAACACGTCTCCTTCTCTTCCTCTCTTTTTCTCCTTCCTCTCTTTTTCTCCTTCTCTTCCTCTCTTCTTCTCTTTTCTCCTTTCTCTGATCTGAATCTGATCTGTATGCCTTTTATAACAAAATAATATGCAAAAAAAAGGTGTCGGGGCGCGGATATTATCTGCGAGGGGGGAGACTTTATTCCGGAGCCCGGATAAAATGCACGGGTGGGCATTTTTAATCGGGAGCGCGGATATTATTCGCGGGTGATATTTTAAAAAAAATCGGCTCAGCTAGTCTACCATTTGGTATCCATTTCTCTCTCTCATTATTAAAAAAATATGCGTGTGATGTACTTAAAAGTACAAAGTTAACCCTTAAAATAATACAATTCTTTTGCGTTCTATGCATCGTACAACAACTATAGTATATACAAGCTGTGTACAAAATTTGATGAAATTTGAAAATCTTTGAGTCACCGACCAAAAATTAATAAACTCAGTCATTAATTCTTCAAACAACGTAATTGATTATCAATGAATTTTGAAATCACATAAAAAATTAATATAGAAATTATTGAAATTATAAAAATACTATAATTTTGCTTTTTCATTTTGATAAATTCTACTGAAAATATACACGATACATGCAAACATATTTGTGATCAATATTATAAAATATAAATACAATGAGCTCTAATGAGCTTCTAGCCAAGTAATTGAAATTAGGTGCCTACTGCATGTACAGAGATCATAATGACAAACCTGAGGGTGAGGGATGTGAATTCTATATTGTCACTATGGAGTATGGACTACAGACTACAGAGATAGGGAATTTGTTTTGAGATTCGTGTCAGGTTAAATTGACGACTCAGATCTCATTCATTCTGCTCGGTCTCTCTAGGTATTGCAATATTGCATTGGATCTGAATTCACCGAAGCTAGTCTGAATCTGGTCTCTCTCTTGCTTCCACAAACCACAAACCCCAAAACCCTAAACCCCCGCTTCTCGCTCTCGCCGCCATGACGCTCTTAGACACCATCACCGCCGCCGCCGCTTCGTCTGGAGGCTCCACCACCATCTCTGCCTCCGGGGCAATCCCGATCATTCTCAACTCGGACGCTATCATCCCTCTTTTATCCAAATCTACACTCGCCTCCTCCAACTCCACTCCTCTCATCACCCCTGTCTCCAACTGGAATCTCTCCCCCATCGATTCCAAAATCATCGAATCCACACGTGCTTTCTCACAAACCCTAGTCTCTCACCTCCAAAACCCTAAGTCCCGCGGCCAACCCTTCAACCAAACCCATTTCTTACAACTTCTCACTTCGTTTCTCACCTCGGTGTCAGACCAAATTGAAATAAAGACAGAAAGTTTTGATCCTGTCGAGTTGATCGGACAGCGAGGGTTTCTTCTTGGACCGGTAATCACAAATCTCATTGCTGAAACCTGTATCTCCTTTGAATTGTGGGATGTTCTAGAGGCTTTGATTGTTAACAAACTATTAAAATCCACAATTTCATCCGATCTGGTAGAAAAACTGATAGATAAGAAGCAATCCAGGCTGCTCTGTCTTTTTGTCAAGCATGTACCAGAGCTCCGTTGTAGCAATTTATTAAATGCTTTGACGTATTTTTTAACCCCAATTGATGATCATTGTTATGAGAGAATGGTTGATTTGAGAAAGGAATGGGAGAAAGAGGCTCTTTCGGCCATGGAATTGGCTACAAAAATTGATATACCCAAAAAGGTCAAGTTTTTGGCCAAGGAGGCAGCTCTTCTTCTTATGGTTTCTCTTGACGGTTTCACTTCTAATGAGATATGCTTGCATTATCTATTTGGATCTGACATTTCAGATTCACTAGTTCTTGGCTCGGCAATTTCGAGGCTTGATGGGTCAGAGTTAATGGGTCTAGTCAAGTATCTGGTAAAGTGGATTGAGAAGTACTGGAACTTCCCAGATGCAGTTCGAATCCCAAAATTTGGGAAATATGTGTCGGTTTTGGGTTTGAAAGAGTGCACCAATGTGCCTTCAGTTGGGTCTATTTTGAAAGCTTTTGGGGCTGTTTTGGATGCCAATTTCTCTTATTGGGTTTTAAACCCAGATGTTAGAGAGGAGATCAAAAAGGGCAAAAATTTGGTGGGTTTGCTGGCTTTGGAGAGTAGTTTTTGCGAACAAATCAGTGAAGTTTTCGATCAACTGAAAGCTAAAAAGGATGAAGAAGTCAAATGATTGCAATTTATCAAAGAAATGTACACGATTTCAATTAAGTACGCTCTTTTCTTGAATCTGTTTATTGTTTCTTTTTCAAGTATGTCCTCACCTAATATTTCCTAGTTTGGTATAATTTCTTGTATACCTGTAAAATATCAAATATCATTTATACTTTGTAAAAACTTCTTAGGCCCCTTCAAAAGAAAATTAAACATATAGTTGGCATTGCCATTATTTATTAAATAATAACAAACACATCCTCTTTTGGTTGTTATAGGAGATATACATCAAATACGGAAGAAGGTGCAGCAATTTGAGCACCCTTTCAACTTAAATGTGAACAGCTATTCAATGTGTATTTTCAGGGATTATGAGGCAGCCTTTATTAGCATTTTGATCTATAGCAGTCGAGCTTGGTAATGGTGCATTCAAAGCTGTACCCTTCCCCCAAGCTGAAACAATTTTTTTCCGAGTTGATCAGATGCTTTAGTATAAGCTTGTTTGTTGAAATTAATTTGTAGCATGTCCTTAACAAGATATCTCATTGGTAGGTTTGTAGGATTTTGATAGATTTGAACAATAATTGAAATTTGTTTGCTATTTTAATGTTGGAAAGAGCATAGACTCAGTTGAGTTCAGTTGAAAGTTTTATAGAAATGCAAAATAGAGAAAACTTTTAACTGGCTTTTTTAATATTGGATAACAGTAGCCCGGAGCTCTTGTATTGAGCGGAACCGGATCACCTGCCCCTCTGTGGGCAGAAAATTCTTGCCCTAAAGTCATTGACGTGTGGGCGGATGAGTCCGGGGTGGGTTTTGATATTTAAATATTAGATATAATTTTGCTTCAAAATCCACCTTGAATTCACGCCGTCAGTGACTTTAGGGGCAGAAGATTCGGCTCCGTATTGTGCTGTCTATTTTTTTGAACAAGAATTCTTGGGATTAGTTTAATTTGTATAATTGGTTTCAGTTTGTAATTTTCAGCGTATGATAAACATTTCGTTTTTCTTGGCTCTTTGTTTTTAGTTATGCCATGTCCAAACTGTCTCCCTCCTCTTAAATCATATTTCCGCTTGTATGATTTGGCGAAGGAATATGTAATTCGAGGTTAAATTTATGTCCCAAAATTTTTAATAGGATATAAGCTGGGTTGATTTACCGACGACCGTCATGTTTTATGCCGGGTTTTTTATTAATAGGAAAAAATAAAATAAAATATCGATAATGGAAAACTGTTTCTCTAGATTTTGAAAAATAGAATAATGTTATAGTTTGTAATGTTTAGGACACTGTAAATTATAACGTCTAGTTAATTTGATTGTTAATAATTTATAATTAACAAAAAAAATACTCTAGTTGAACGTTATGGTCTATGAAGAGAGAAAATGTGGAGAGGAGAGGAAGGAGAGATATGAAGAGAGAAAATGTGGAGAGGAGAGGAAGGAGAGAGACGTGACAGATTTTGGGAAAGAAAAAAGAAAGTTTGGGCTGATTTTTTTGTAAGTCCCTTTCGAATATAGCTAATTAACTAGATAACAGAAAACCAAATTATAACATGGCCGCCGTTGTATTTCATCGCGTCCATACTAGCAAAAAAAATAAAATATCACCGCTTGAATTTTTTAGAAGAGAAGTTCAATTAAATAGAGAAAAGATTATTGTCCACGGTTTGTTCACAAATTTTAGTCACTTGCGTTTAACAGACTTTAACTACCGATGTTCCTTTTTTTGTCAGAAGGTTAAAAGAATAATTTTTCATGCGATGTTCTTCTCTTCTGTGATCTTCTTCTTTCCATTAAAAAAAACAAAACAAAAAGAAATCACGATCTCCTCTCCTCTTCCTCTACAAGTCAGACTAACCACTCGCCATCATCCAACCCCCTTCTCTTGTCGGAGCTCCGATCTCTGTCCGATCGTTGATGCGCTTGATCTACACCGTCTGTTTGTGAGATCGCCAATGATGGGCTCAGAATCTGACATGCCTCCGCCTTCTTTGACACCTCTGAAATTCTCTCAGTTTTTTGGAGAACGTGCCGCCAGAGAGGATGTGCAAGAAGGTTAGATCGTTTCCCCTTTCTCAATCGTTTATTTGCTGGTCGAAATTGGTTTCGTTGCTATTCTTAAAAGGTATTTTTAAGATTTCTTTGCTTTACAGGACATGTGAAGTAAATTTACATGATACATGAAGTAATTTGATATATCAAGTAGTTTTACTGGACACATCGGAAGTTGTTTCTGAAATCTCTTATTCTTATTCTTCTGATATCTTAAATCGATCGATATCTTAAATCTTTCTGAAAGTCAGTAAGATATCGGAAGTTGTTTCTCCAATCTCTTATTCTTATTCTTCCGATATCTTAAATCGATCGATATCTTAAATCTTTCTGAAAGTCAGTAAGTTATATCTGAAAAAGGATTGGACCGATTGATCGTGGAGCGCGATCGAATAGAAGTTGTTTTTGTTGAAGAGCACGGCAAAATTCAAATCTAGTAAGTTATTTCTGTTGAATTTGTTGTTTTCGTTGTATGCAGTAACAGATATAGCATTTCAAATGAAATCTGGAGGAAAGAGATGATAGAGATGAGATATGGAGTATTGATCTGTTAAATTTACTGTACTGCCTCGTTAATTTTACAGTATTCATCTTGTGAAAATCTGGAGGAAATAGATGATAGAGAGGCGATATGGAGTATTAATTTGTTAATTTTACAGTATTCATCTTGTGGAAATCTGGAAGAAAGAGATGATAAAGAGGCGATATGGAGTATTGATATGTTAATTTTATAGTATTGCCCCGTTAATTTTATAGTATTCATCTTGTGAAAATCTGGAGGAAAGAGATGATAGAAAGGCGATATGGAGTATTGATTTGTTAATTTTACAGTATTTATCTTGTAATTTTACAGTATTCATCTTGAAATTTTACAGTATTCATCTTGTAATTTTACAGTATTCATCTTGTGAAAATCTGGAAGAAAAAGATTTAATTTTACAGTTCTGCTGATTCAATTTTACAGTATACAAGATTCAATTGAAAATTTTACTGTATACAAGATTCAATTTTACAGTATACAAGACTCAATTTTACAGTATACAATATTCAATTGAAAATCTGAAGGAAAAAGATGATAGAAATGCTTCTTACTCATCCGAACAATATTCAATTGAAAATTCTACTGTATACAAGATTCAATTTTACAGTTCTGCTGATTTAATTTTACAGTATACAAGATTCAATTGTAAATTTTACTGTGTAGAATATTCAATTTTACAGTATACAAGATTCAATTTTACAGTATACAAGATTCAACCCAGTGTTAATAACCGCTAATAACTAACTTTAACTGCCAATAACTTCCTATAACTGTAATTTCTGAAAATACAGTTTGAAAGTACATTTATTTTTTCATGTTGTGCAAGTTGCAATTTTTTTCTAACTATCATGAGACCACTTCAAATAGTTGTTGGATATTTTGTGATTAAGTAATATATTTTATGTGATATATTATATAATTGTACATCATGTAGAAGTAATTTTATAGTATTCGCGCAAGTCAAAGCTGTGGACAAATGGTGGACAAAAGACTGTGGACAATTAGAAGCCTCCAATTAAATATCATGGGTTACATATTAGATTCAAATTGGAAAATAAACTTACGCTTCTATGGCAGCAAAATTTGAATTGCTGTCTTTGTTTTTGTTTTGGGATTAATCTTTTTTATTTGAACTTCTCTTTCCAAAAATTAAAGCGGTGAGAAATTTTTGTCTGGACGAGAGAGATTACAAAGTCGAGAAATTTTCTTTTTGAGCCAGCGTATAGACGTGATGGAGCATAACAGTCTAGTTATTATTTTTGTTGTTGTTGCTGCTGCTGTTATCCAACACTGAAATGTCAATTACTTTGAAGTGTAATACCCACAATTATATATTATTAGACTCAAATTAACCCTTTAGAAATTATCTCACATATAAAATGTAATGCCCTTTTACAATTTGAAGTGTTTTGCGCAGTCATCGAGAATGCTCCAAATCACAGTATTAGGTGCACACCTTCTAAAAATCATCTCATGCAAGCAGAATCTAATGCCTTCTCATGAAAGCTTTATCTATGTCTGCTCCATTAGGAACAATTTTGTTCGATAAATAATATATATTGATTGCACACTCCGTTTGTGAAATGCTTCAGGGAGGTATCTTATTTGCATCTCTCTTTTCTCTTTGCACCTGTCTTGATATCGTTTAATTCTTCCAATGTAAGAATTAATTACCATGCTGGTCTTTTCTAGTTAATACATTACTAAATGTAGCTAGACTAATCATGCCAGATAAATTATGCATGAGTTAAGACTTAATTAGTTTTTACTCAAATTCATTTCTCTATGTTGTTATGAAAGGCTTGAAATAAATTTAAAGCACTGCAATTTACAAGGGTCTTCATTTTAGATTGCACAATTGAACAGGGACCTTCTTGCAATAACGAAAAAGAATTGGCTTTCTGAACTTTCCTCAAAATATATGGTTCATTGCACATTTTAATTTAAAGAAAAAAAGAATTTTAGATCAGTGATGAGAAATAATCAGCAGCTAAAAACAGTGTTGTATTTACTTCAATTATAGATCAGTATTACCTTAAACTGAATCAACTAATTTTGTTTGCATGCCATCTAATTTTTATATTTAAAGGGCATATCTATTCAATTAACATTTGCCTTTCATTGCAGGTTTCTCCAAGAACCCGAAATAGATCAAGGAATTGTTGTTAAAATAAGAGATGACTATTTACTTCAATAGTATCAAACTGAGGATTTATGTGTAAAATGAGTCAGAGATTGACGGATTGCGAGAAGTGATGCGAGGAAGGGAAGGTCAGATCACACCCCGGGCCTACACCAAGAAACAATGGGGCACCCAGGTACCTTCATTTCATCTTGCAATTGATGACCATTCCATACAAGAATAAGTTTCTAACATGAGAACTAAACTGTTACATTGAGAAAACCTGAAATGAAAACAAATCATGTGTTTCTGACAGCCACTGTCAATTGCTGGTAATTGCTGGTAATCAAGTAGCAATTTGGATACCATTTTGGTCAGGTTCCTTGCTGACAATTGCTGGTAATCGAGTACCATTTCAAAGTTGAGTTTAATTAAGAAATTGGGTTGCATTTGGTGTTTGTTATAGAAGTCATGCTAAAATGAGGATGCACCACTGAGCCGGTGCACGACCTTTGCACTGAAGAAGATGAAACAGCATGGAGCAAAGATATTTATCAACTAAAAATTTAAAATCTCATATAGTGAAAGATATAAAATGAGAAATCTTGTTCCATTGAACAATGCCCCAGAATTTGGTCAAAAAATACAAAACAACAAAACAAAAAAAACAACAATAAAATTGAAGATAGGTAACCCACCAAAAATATTAACTTCCCAGCTTAATCGTTAATATAACCTTGTTTCTTTCCTTCAAACCCCGGCCTCATGAGTTTCTTCTCCCTCTTCTCAATCTTTCTCATCTTTTTCTGATTAATTCTCTCCTTTATATTCCCAGATCTCTTGCTCTGCTTCTCAGCTTTAGACTTTGCCACTGTCTCCTCCCTCTCTTTCCATTTTTGCTTATTCTTTTCCTGCCTCTTCTTCTCTTTCTTGATACTTTGTTTCAGCAATTTGGGGTCATCATGCACTTTCTCTCCCGCAGCCTTACTAACTGCTGCTTTCCAAGAAACTTTCTTCCCCTTTTCAGGATCTTTCTTTGCCTCTTCAAGCCTCTTTGCTCTCTCCAATTCCTTCTCCTTGGGAAGCTTCTTTGTTCTCTTCTTATTCTCTCTTCCATCAATTCTAACCTGACCAAATGTAATATCGGTAGGTTCACCAACCTTATTCTTCTTATTGTTCTTGGAAAAGTTTTCATCCTTTCCATCCTCTCTCTTTCTCTTACCAGTGTTATCAGCCGAGGCAGCTTCTTTCTCTTTGTTCTTCTCTCTGTTCTTCTTTGACTGTACCTTGAGCTTCTTCTTGCTGCTCTTCATCTCCTTCTTTCTTTCCTGCTTCAATTTTGCCTCAGGTCGAGTGTTGCGACCTGATGAGAGCTCAGCTATCCGCTGTCGCAGACGCTTCTGTAGCTCTTCATATGTCACTGGCCGCTCGTCAGTCAACAAAGCCTTACTCTGATCCTTCTCTTCTTCATTTTCTTCTTCCTCTTCCTCTTCCTCTTCCTCCTCCTCTTCGTCAACGTCATCTTCTTCTTCATCATCTGAAGACGATTCTTTCTCTTCATCTATAGATTTCTTCAACAAATCAAGCGTAGAAGAGGCGGGTCGGGTTGGGTCAAGGCGGTTGCGGCGAGATTTGTTAATATTCTCTCGAGTTTGCGCCTTGATCTTCTCCTGCTTCGATTTGGAGAGGCCAGGGAACCATGGTTTGTCGTCGGAGGTGTAAGGGAGGAAAAAGCGCGCCGGGATGAGCTCCACGAGCTGGTCGAAGAAGAGCGAGTGCTCGTGGATTAGGTTCTTTAAGTCGAGAGGAGATGCGGTGGCGGTTTGATTGGCAACGCCCCCTCCGCCGATAACAGCGGAGCTCTTCTTCCCCATTTCGTAGCTAGGGTTCAGGGTTTTGGTCGGGTTCGGAGAGGAAGGCAAAGGAACTCAAATCTGATTTGGGTTTTAGAGGGGACTAGAGACAACAACAACAAAAAAAAAAAAAAAAAAAAAAAAAAAAAGGCCCCATCTGGCCCGTTACGACGACCTCAGTTTAATATTCAATTCATATTTAAACCTAATTTTATCTGTCTGGAAATAAAAACGATATAATTATCCCATCGTTTTAAGGAAATTTTTTATCTATAAAAATTATTAAATTTAGATGTACGGAAATAAAAATAGTGTCTTGTTGAATTGTTTTTAAAAAATATAAAAAAATCTGACTTATTGACTTCAATCTAAAATATGTGGATCTAATTCAATGATTCAGATTCAAATATTATATTTTTTTTTTGAGATTATCGGTGGACCAGAGCTGGATTCTTCATTAATAGATCTAATTCAATGATTCAGATCCAAATATTATGTTTTTTCTGAGATCATCAGTGGCTCAACCAATATTAATTCACAGTTTCCAACCAAAATCAATTTACGCTAAGCGTCACAGTTCTGGCAAAAACTGTGCCTCAGTTCGTTTGATCACTTATATAACTAAACAAGATTATTTACATCGCATCAGAACTCAGTTTATCTATGTTAAAGGATCAAATAAACTTGGAATCAGATCAAGACAGGAGGTTCAACCGTTCAAGTGAAACAATTGTACAACTGTGCCATTAAGTATGCATCTTTAATAAAAAAAAAAAAAGGAACAACCTAGTTTGTTTTTGGTGAAGTTATAAACTTAAATAAATTAGAACATATGAAGAGGTTAAATTAGATAGACACGTACAAGTCTAAAGCACGGTAGTGGTTGACTCCATTAGTGAAACCGGCACGCTCGAATTTTCTCGTGAAGTAGTTGACATTTTCTGAAAGCCAAGAAGGAAGAACTATTTTCTTTTCGGCGCAGTATCAAGATCCCTTGTCCTTCGCTACAAGCACCGGTTTGGGGTCATGGTAGGTCAAAAATTTCTTGGCTTTTGTATTCAGATTTTAATTTATTTCTCATGACATAAGATATATGCAACTAAAATGAGTTCAAATGGTGTCTCCATTCTCTTCACGCCTGCATATAACCGATCTATGCTATGAAGAAGAAGGTTAGTCGAGACTGAAAAATATCGAATTGATCATTGTTTTCAAGCAGGAGGTGATTTGGAAAAAAGATGATTCATTTATTATATAAGTGAATAGGGAGTGAACATGGAGAAGTGGAAAGGAATGGAAAGGGTGAGAAAAGTGGGGTCTACGAGAGTATTTTGATAAAAATTTTAGAAGATGGGTATTTTGTTTGATGATTTGATTAGGAAGGGTATTTTATAAATTTCCCCGAAAAAATCCTCGTTTTCATGCGAAATGCAACTCTTTTTAATTTTCAACAACTTATTTGTAATTAGAATTAAGATCATTATCGATGAGTAAAATCCACACCTAACTAGTTTTGAATACCTACCTAACTTAAAAAATAACAAATATTTCATTGTGCAATAGTAATAACGCATTTGACATCAACAAATTAAAGTGTGCATGAACGTACATTACATAAATTTACCTTTTTAATTCCATTTCAGATCAGTGGTTCTTAATGCATGCATGAATTCTAACTATTGATTTCTGGCAGGATGTTATATTGAATACTAGTAGTCGTGAACAATCAGTTCAACACTTCAACTAAGAAATCTAGCAGCTTGATTTTGTTTCCAAGTGATCCTTCTTTCTGAGCTACATATTACAAAATTTAAGGATGCAATGGCCCTTCTTTCTGAATAATTTTGATCCTGAGATGACCAATATATATATATATATATATACTAAATAATTAATTTAGTTTACACTTGCTAGCTTCATTCTTTTTAATGCATGCAGATTGTGTAGCGAGTATGTTTTCAACTAAATTTAGACTTCTACACATAAAATATATATATTTAATCAAAAGAAGACTGATATTTTAATTGTGCCAAATCATGTAGCAAATTATGTGATTAGAGAGTTGATATTTAATCAAAAATTTTACTTTCAATCTTAGCCGTTGAAGGATCAGAACAACTACGTGCATAATATAAGAATATCAGATGATATTATTAAACTTTGCAATTCAAAGAAATAAGAATTCTCAAGTCCTTGACAGTAGAAGAAACAAAGAAGGGAAAGAAAAAAGAAATTCCCTAACATAAAAATGGGAATAAGGGAAAAAAGTTTCCCAAGTTGGCCCAAATAGGAGGTAAGTGGTGTATGTTGAAGGTAGGATTAACATGTCATATCAGTTTCCTTGTCTATTTTTCAAAATAAATCCTTGATTAATTTAATTTAAATACATAGTCTAAATTCTTATATATTTGTAGTGTGTGTATTGAATTCAGAATTTTAAAATTTGCACCTCTATATTTTTTAGTAATGTTAGTTATGAGAATAGAATCCACATTGCACATAATAAATAAATATTTATTGTATTATTTTTTAAATGTCAAATAAAGCAAGATGGCGACGGATCCTCTCATCTTATTCAAACCACTCCATGTGCAGTATTCACTAAATTAACTTTGAAGTTTTGTTTTTTTCTGTCTTTCTTACTTGAAATACCTACAAATGTCAAATAGAGGATGGAAAACGCATATGTTTATTCGAGATATGTGTGGATGTCCGACTACATAGTTGGTTACTTACATATCAAAATTAAAACTACATATGCGTTGGTGATCTTGTGTCCCGTGGTTGGGTACCAGAGCAATGTGCTCATATTTTCTTGTATCATATGTGGAAACATGGACTGAGCCAGCTCCTCGTCCAAGTCCAAGCGAGTCATCACATTGATGCGCGCAAAAGTGTATGCACAAAGTTTCAATACAATAAGATGTACCTTTTAAACCTTTAACACACGTTTGAACTAAATTGCAAGTGTACAATTCTATCAAAGTAGTATTTTAGGTATCGATCCATAGGGAGTACGATAAAAACTTAGTTCAAACTTTAGTAATAAATTTCAGAAAATAAAATAAAGTAAAGTGCAATAAAAGTAAATTGGGGTGTTTGTTCTAACAATTCCTAAGGTTGGGTTCAATACCCAAAAGAAAGGAGTTTGAAACAATAATTATAAATAAAAGTAAAAGAAGGGAATTAGTTTGCTTTCAAGATTTAGAGATCTTGGGGTCTTTGGTCTACAATTCCTTGCTAACTCTATTAATTCGGTATTTGTTTGAATTCATGTGATTTGACGAGGTTTCTAACCTAATATGTTATTAAGGGTTACTTTCGTAAATTAATAACATGCCTAGGTAACTTGAACTTCTCAATAAAGTCCCCCACCCTAGCTACCTAGACCTATAAGATCTTGTTAGTCTCTCCTCTCATCAAATATTGGTACTTCGCAACTAAGTCTATCATACCAATACTTGATTCGAATTGAGATGTCATAATTAGGGTTTGACTTCACGATTAGGTTCTTCACCAAGTCCCTAACCTTAATTTCTATAGTTCCGGCTTAGATTAAATTGGTTACAATCTTAATCTAAACCTAGGGTATTTGCATTCATAATTTGGTACTATCCTATTGATCACAGTCAATTTTGAGTTCTTTAGAATCCAAAACGGGATACTACAATTCAAGTACTAATTATGTAATTAATACAAATGATTAAATCACAGAAATTAACAATCAAATCCCATAAAACAATCATAATAAAAACAAATAACCGAATAAAATAGAATTAAACAAGTTCATGCATTGACCTAAACCCCTAGAGAGAGAACTACTCCCTCATGGAGAGATCCATTACAAAAATTGGCAAAAGTAAGAAGAAATGAAATAAAGAAATGATTACACCCTTTATTTGATCAAAGCCCTCAATCTTGCCGAATCTTGCTCAGGAAACCCTTCTTCTCCTTGCTTGAAAGCTTTCCTTACTTCAGAATTTATCGCTAAGTATTGTGTGGAGAGAGAATGAGATTGTGAGGGATTTTGAATGGGAAGAGATCATGAATGGGAAGAGATGAGATCCCCTCTTTTATAGCCAAGGATCATGTCCAATTAAGAGTCTAGGAAGTGGAGTTAGTGGGTGTTATATTTGGATTATTTTTCAGAATTGTCTTGTCCACATGTGGCTGTCAAAACACGTCCATGATGCACCAAAAATAGAAAAACTGTCAAAAACGTGCAATTTTGGCTTTCAGGCGGGTTCAGTGCGGGTTCTCCAGGCCGCACTGCGGGTGGGCTGATCCGCACTGAGAAAAATTTTTGTTTTTAGTTTCTCATGTTGTAGATCTTCTCGCTAGCTTTCCAAAAAGTGGTCATAAGCCTTAATCGGAGTTACGAGTCAAAAGTTATGACCATTTTAAGTTCAGACTCTATTTTTGGCTGACTGCTACAGTGCGTCCGCACTGCAATCCGCATTGCTACAGTACCATCTGCACTGCGTCCTCATAATCCGCACTGCTACAGTACCATCCGCGCTGAGATCCGCACTAGGCTCGGACTTTTCCTGTGCGACCAGAGTGTGGCTGCATCGAGATCCGTGCATCCGACGGATTTTGATGTATAGCTTATTATACATTTTTAAAATTGGCGCGCGTCCAGAAATCCATCTAAGTACTTATTTTGGCCATATTCCAAACCGTGTGTTCGCAGTGGGCATTTTTCTTCGGTTTTTCTTCATTTTTCTTCATTTCCTGTAAGTTAAAACCAAGCAAATGCAGTAACTTGATCCTATGTGTATTCTATTCACTTTATATTCAAAATACAAGATATTTGATGTTATTTCGTAATAAAAATCAGATCGAATATATATATAATTTAGGCCTACCACACATCTGGAGTGTGTTTTGTACCACTGGATGATGTCATACGAAAAAAATTACAAACATTGTTTTTAGTACAAATTTGGTACAAATCTGGTCCTATTTGATTTAAATATTGTTTAAGTTGGTCTACTATATGTCCAATATGATAAATTAACAAGCTGGTTAGTTTTGTTATTTTTTATGGATCATTGGTACAAGGTTGCTCTTATTTGTTACAGTTTTCGGAAAATTTAAGTCCAATTGGTTCAAATCTGGTCCTGTTTGGTATATGATCAAATATGGTAAATTACTAAGTATGGTCCTGATCTGATGTACAACTTTTTTTTCTAGGAAGTGTTCATTTTTTTTTTTATTGATTATAAATTTTAATTTGTGTTAAATTTTTAACATTTGATCTCCCATAAAGACGGTATTGTCTTAGATAACAATACAAGCATGGCTTTTTATGTCTTATAAATAAAAATCAGTTTAATGAATGCACAGTGATTAATGATTGATTAATAGATTTAAGTTGCAGAATTTTTATGTGTACCCAATATAATTTATGCACGCCAATTTTTGAAAGGTTTCAGATAAGTTATAATGCAACAATTTGAATTTGATTTAATTCATCAGTTTGTTCACTATCTGAAAATCAAAATTCATGTATAAATTAAATTCCAAGTTAAACAAATTTTACCACTAGATGTGTAGCAGAGAATTTGAGTCCTAGCAGCAATCTTCTTCTCTTTCGATTTCGTATCGAATCCAGGCAACAACATAGCAACCACGTCTCCATTAGTATCCACACGAACGTGTTTGAAAATCAATGGTAAATCGTATGCTAGTACCGATCTGAAAGCCCTGTCTTTTACTCTTTCTTTCTCTCTTTTGTTTTTTTAAAGTGTAATGAACATAATAACGAACAACACAAAATGAACTATGCATGTATATTTACAATACTATGCATCTATTCAGTAGACACCACTTCATTGCACCTGAAAATTCAAATTACAAATATTCATTGGATTAAACTAGAAAAATAAAATATAAATCAGTAATATATGAGTACCAGTATCACTAAATCCACACTAAAAGAAATATCTAGATTCTCTATACATATCAGTAAAACCTGAAAATTAACTAAAAAAAACTAGATACTCTTGCGTACCAAAAAAAAATGAATATTTTATATATTTCATAATGTGACGTGACTGATTCGTGTAACGTGATATATAATTTTCGCTCGAATATAATCACATTACATAAATAATTATGTCACACAACATGCGAGTCATGTCATGTAATCGACACGTGACATTAATGGTCACACTAATTTCCTCCTCTAAGCAATAAGGGCATATCTAGTGTTTACGTGCTTCTCTAATTGCAGCCTACCATCATAATTTATAACTTTTGGCGGGTTCTTTTGCAATTTACATACTCTATATCTATCTATCCTGCATGAATCCATGACAAAAGAGAAGAAATATCTTCTCTGATACTTTCCAGCAATAGCATCAGCATGCCTGCTCTCCATTCTCTTCCTTCAAACAAAGCCTTGCTACTAAGTGCAATACAAACCTTAGCTCTGTCCAGAAGCGCTAGGTCCACCAAATCTCTTCCCCCGCCGATCGAGTCGCTCCGTCGAGGCGACTGGGTGAAGCTCATCTGTGGTGCCAGCTTCGAGGTATCACATCAATCAATCGTCAATTTTCACAATCGCCCTTTCAAGTTTCAATCATCTCATTATATTACTTTTCTCTTTTATAGTCCATGTAGAAATTAATAAAAAAACTGAATTTGGCCTTTTGTTTAGGATGTGGCTGATGTAAGGAATCTCTCTCTTGTTTACACTCTTGCTGGAGGTGAGCATTTATGAACATTTAAAGAACGACATATCTTGATCTTTTACTTTGGCAATAATAGATTTCAAATCAAAGCAGTACAGTAAGGTTGAATTGATGGTGATTTCAGACATAATTGCACAAGTAGGTGAGTAAAATAGTGTCTTTTGTGCAGTGGATTGCATTGACTGTGCAGCTGATGCATCGGTTGTGAATGCGGTTAATGAAGGGATTAATGTGGCTCAGTCGATCTCGACCATAAATCGACCATGGGTCATGATCAGTGTAAATGATGACCGACAAGATCTCCATTTTCGTAAAGCTGGTACATTACTAACAGTACCTGTCTTGCTTCCTTTGTTCTTAACTGCTCAATTGATCAGGCTTGACCAGGTTATACCTTAGAAAAGCTAGGTCACAGTACATATAACCACACTAGGGAGGCGGCATCATACCGGTCTTCATGGTGCTATTTTGAACTGATTTTGCTTTGGGTTTAAATTTGATTTTGTGATTTTAAGAACAGACTTACCTTAAATATACTTTTCAATTAAATTATTTTATCATATAGTTTTTTTTCCTAGAATTTGATCCCGAAGAATGCCCGACTGATTGCCCAAGACCATGTCAGGCAATATGCCCAGCTGAAGCCATCTCTCTCAAATTGGTACAAGAAATTAATGGAACTGGTACTAGCACTTCATGTAGTAAGCTTGAGGTACTATAGCCTCTCGACGATTGCTTTACTAGATCATTCATATTGGTACCTCACAAGTGTGGTTTCTGTCTTCCACTGAAGAATTTTTTGCCCTTAAAATGGTCTTATGAGGATTGGTCTTTTCTTAATGTGCTGGTCCCACACCTGACTGGTAAACAGTATTGACCATGGATTGGTCCCTTTATTTAGTTATTTTTCTTTAAGGTATTTTCTTGGTGTTACATAAGCCCATAAATTAGTTGAGCACCTATTAGTACGACTTAATATTTCATCATTTTAATTTTTTCTCATTTGAAGGGAGGGGTAATAACTGAGAGATGCTACGGGTGTGGTCGGTGCTTCTCTGTGTGCCCTTTTGATAGAATAAGTGTGTTTTAATTCTTATTTATGCATTATTTCTTTACATTATATTGTTTTATATCTCTAGGAAAATTATTGAGCATGTACACCAAAGAACAGTGAAATTTGAAGTAATTTACTATAGTTAAGGATTTCCCTAATTGTATTATGCTGCAACATTTGGAAATCAATGCAAAGCAAGACAACTATATTGTTTGATAAATACATAATGAGATTGAACAAGCTACGGTAACTAAGTACCAGTAACATATAATAGATAGAAATCCTACAGGAGCAGCTTTTTAGCCTATATGACTAATATGAGTGCAGAATGAAGGCCCCATTTGACTAAAGAGAGGGTGCACGGTTAGGCCATAGTAAACCTAAGTTCAGCAACCTCTTCATTCAACATATACAAATTAACTCCAGATATTCTGAATTTATCCTTCTCCATTTGAGGACTAATATATAACCAAGAAAATATATATAATACATTTATGGGAGCTTTTCAAGCCAGCAGTAATATCAGTACTTTACCATGCTATCTATGACTATACTGCACTTGTTCTCCTGAATCTTGAAAAACAGTCATGAATCTATTTTTTTATTTCGGCCATAACGAACCATATAGTGACCAATTTTGTTTCTCATCATACATTTTAGGACCAATGACATATGTGAGAGATCCAATAATCACACGCAATCTTTTGGAAAGGGATGATGTTGATGCCCTTGAGATTCATACTAGTGGGAGGTATTTATACCATTTGCTTTATTGCCATCAATTTTTTATATTCGTGATCGAACCAACTTTCTACCCTGTATTGGTGTGGCAGAAGATGCCCCTACTCAACTGAGATCCGGTTCCTTTTCTGGTGCAGTCCAAATTGGACTGAAATTTGATATCGAGTTTGTATAACCTGTTCATGAAGACATGTAGTTAAGGTGTTAAAAGCAGGGGTAGTTTAATAATTTTGTGCTTAACCTTGGGTTTAATAATTGGGTGACTCCGAAAACAGATAAAAAATTGTTGGCTTTTTGGTTGTAGTTGCAAGTTATTAGACTATTAGAAGTGTTGGATGATATTTGAAAATGGATAAATAATTCCTTTACTTTCCAAAAGTGCCCTTAACAATTAGTCTCTTGTAGGGGTACTGACTTATTCAGTGAGCTTTGGGCTAGCCTAGGTGACTCAATCGGTCACACAAAACTAGTAGCCGTAAGTTTTTCATTTCTTAGAAGAAAAAATTACCAGAATAGTTTACTTCTCTGAATTTCCTTTATGACTGCATTGGATAATAACTAAATTTAATATCTCGAGGAAAAACATTAGTAAAGGTTTTCTTCCTGCGCAATGTGATGCTGCTATATAGTATGCTTGTATTCCTTACAATGAATTGTTTATTCGGAAAACTTTGTTTTTGATGTAAGTTCAAAAGTTTCAGGTGAGTTTACCATATGTTGGCGAGACAACTTTGGGACTAATGAATCAACTATTCTCAATTATGCAATCTTGGCCCCCATTGTACAATTTATGGCAGGTTTCTCTTATTTCATTTTATCAAGCTTAAACAAGTCATATGTTTTTTATGCCCTTTTTAAGAGATAAAAGAGAAGAGGAAGGTTCCAATGCGACATAAAAAGATTGTGCCAGACAAAATGCCACAATTTCAGTGTTTCATTTATATTTCAAAATTTAAATTTCGAATATCAAATCTAAAGTGTTGATCTTTTTTAATTTTCTTAATGATGAATCCATGCAAAATTTTATGATTTCTAGATTCATCCAAGAGACTAAGACTATTTTAAGATGTCAAAAGATGAACACACTAAAATTAAAATCATACTTAACTAAATTCGTTAATATTTTGACTACTTGATCTAGTATGAATTGAACAATAAAAATCATAATTTTTACATGTGGAAGCATCTTTCATGAAAATGAACAAGATCAACAGTTTGCATTCGATATTTATTTAAATTAAAAAGTGAGGTTGTGGCATTTTGCGGTACCAAAAACTTGTGGTACTCAACTGATACCATATCTACTTCATCACCTCGAGTTCCTTACCAGATTCATATAATTTTTTTTATTTTTATTTTTTTTATTTCTGTTCTTCATCTTGGCACTGACTGAACGCTCAATGTTGGTTTGATTAAATGTCAATTATAGTTGGATGGTCGGCCCATGAGCGGTGATATTGGTAGAGGTGCAACAAAGCAAGCTATTTCCTATGCTATTCATTTAGCCTCTACGCACAATAGGCCTCATGGTACTTGCTACTATTCTAATTCATCAAAGAGGGGTTTTTTTTTTTGGCAAAGTAAACTAATTTGTTGGATCAGGATAATTCTTTACCATTGACTTCCTTTTGGTTGGTTTTGAAGGGTTTTATCAATTAGCTGGGGGTACTAACTCGCATACAGTTGAATGCCTTAAGAAAGAGGGCCTATTTCATACCAGAGCTGGTACAGGGAGAGATGCTTTGATTGGAGGAATAGCTTATGGCGGATATGCTCGCAAGGTTTTCACTTTTAACAATGCCGTACTTACCTTTTTACTATTTTACTGGAATCAATGCAATCTAGCTATTGCAATTATTTATGAGCCTGGTATGGATCAAGGATCAAATGAACAAAGATAATAGGAAAAGGAGTTTAAAAAAGAGGGAACAAAAAAACATTTGCATGGATTGTTACCGCTCCTAATACCATTGGTAGTGTCCAATCAGGTGTCGATGATTAATATGGTGTTGATGGTATGGGAATTCACGCCACCTGGTGGTAGATATTGACCGTTCTTTTTGGATACTTCTGATTTATGACTTCTTTTCAAATTTGCATCAATATTTCAATGTTCTGCAGATAATGCCCGAACTTTTTTGTAAGTTGGTGTAATTAAAAAGTTGGTAGAAATAGGAGAAAAAAAGCACACATCTCTAAGGATAAGAAAAGATGCAGTGTTACTTTGTCATTCAAAGTGAAAATTCATCTTTCATTCCAATTAGACACTTAATAGAGAACTAATTCCTTGTATAGATTGTAGGGAAGGTTTTGCGAAAGGTACCGACACAAAACAGCTATGCGAGAATCGAAGACCATCCCGAGCATCTTCTAGAAGCACTAATGGAAGCTTTGGCATTGGTAGATCCTGTCAAGAGTTTTCAAAGGTCTTCCACTTGAAAATGTCAACCAACGGTGTTTTGCATCACTTTTTGATAAATATTTTATGTTTGATGGAATGAAAGGAGAAGTTACCAATTAGAAAGCATCTTTTTTGTTATTAGTCAACATAGGTTAGACAAGCTTTTAAAGTTACCCTTTAAACTGTTTCAAAATGGGAGACCTTACAAGTTACAAGGGTGTATATGCAAAGTTTTGCACAAAGTAAGAAATATGCGCGTCATTATAATTGGAGTGTGTAGTGAAGTGTAATTTACTAATTTCTATGCTTTGTTTTTAAAAAAAATGAAAGAATAAATTTGGAAGAATTAAAGGTAAGAACAATTGTAATTTGTTTATACAGAAAACATAATTGATAACTTCTAATTATATTACTTGATGTATTGCAATATGATCATTTCTCTCATGACCAGTGTTGCAAAATGCGGTATGCGGAAGGTATGCGGCCGCATATGCAGATTTTTATGCAGACTAATATATGCGGATTTTAAAATAAGAATTCATATATAATTTGTATCATTATATGCATAATCTCACAATAAAAATAAAAATACAAACATAAAAACACAAATATATCAAAGAACATAAAATAACATAGTACAAACATATCACAAATTAGCTATCATAACATAATACATAAATTTCATAGCATACAAACATAATGCAGTTCTATGCGGCCGAATATGCGGAACCGCATATTAGACCGCATATGTTTTTTTCTATGCGGTTTCCAACCGTATACGCATATGCGCCGCATAGAACCGCATTTTGCAACACTGCTCATGACAGCAACATAAAATTTCATTCGACATGTTATAATATTTGTCAGTCTCTCTCTACATGAAAATAACATTTTATTATTTAATGTGCAAAACAAGTGGAAACCATATTTGTAGGAAGGGTTGCTGTGAAAGAACTTGCATTTTCAAAGACAATGATTTTTTTTTTGTAAGTAAAGATTGGGGATAAGTCACTCAATTATTTAATGTAAAAATTCGTTATTGTTGAACAAATATTTATCTATTTTTTTACTCTTGTTAATTTTATGAGAATTTTTTCTTTATATTTGATGAGAGTCAAAATAATCAAATCCTTGGTCTTCTTAAAAATTCATTATTGTCTAAGAAATATTGATATCTATAATAGAAGGGATCCACTTACAATTACAACGTCTTACAACAATTTGGTTTTGTAATTTTCAAAATCTATACGTTCAATCTAAGCCATTCAATATGATCTCTATATTAAAATGTGTTTGGAGATCAAATTTTACATATTTTTAAAATTTTTTATTATTTATTAAGTATTTTATAAAATTGTTGTTTTTCAATGATTCATAATTGTCTAAAAACAACATTTTTGTAAAATACTTAATAAATAGTAAAAAAATAATAAAAATGCAATAAAATTGATCTCTAAGCACATTTTAATATAGATATCATGTTGAGTAGTTTGAATTGACTGTTTGGACTTTGAAAATTTCAAAACCAAATTATTGTAAGATGTTGTAATTTAAAAATGTTGTCAGTGGATCCCACCTCGATTTACAAAGGAATCCTTTCGGATTTTAAACATGCGACTTCTCACAAAAATAACATTATCTTTATCACTAGACTAAAGATGAGTTCTCAACACCGAGTTATATGTTATTACACCATGACCATGCTAAGGTAATATTACTTTTTTGTCTACTGATTCATTTGATTTGATATTTTACTGTTCGAGTTGCACATTATTTTACTTGTGATAACATGCGGAATTGCGAACAAATATCTAACTAATTGACATATTTAAGTATGATTATCACGTATAATTTCTTATTTATTGGAACAAAAATGGTATTTTTTTTACTATTTATTAAGTATTATTAAAAAAAATGTTTTTGTTAAAAATGATACCAAATTATCCAGTGCTTTGTTATTTGCAAAGAAAAACATTAATCATTAAAATTATTTGCAAAGAAAGTATTTGACTTAGTTGAGACAGCTATACTCGATTAAGTTATTTCAATAGAAAGAAAGTTGCTTGAGGGGATAATGATTTCGATATTTGTTTCGGATTAGAATTCGGGGTAAAGATTTTAACAGAGTATTTTTCCTTGATGCAGCACACGAACCATATGCAGTGCTCTTTTGATTCTATAGTCTGTGCGCTGCATGAAGTCAAAATTACTCTGTTAAAATATTTACCCAGAATTCGGCTTGATTTGATTTAGGGTAAAAATTAAAGACTCCAAAGTCAAAATCATTTAACGGGTCCCATTCGGCCAGGATTAACCCGAATCAGGATCCGAACTTTTCCTTTTCTTTGTCACAACTCACAAGACACAAGGAAATCGAATAGAATCGAATCGGGCTGAGCTGGTTGTTATTGGGTACTTGGATTCGGACCCGATCTGAAAATTTGCCTATCTGGTAATCTGGTTTCTCTTCCAATATTCATTCTACAGGTTGCCTCAAAACCCTAGCCTTGTTCAGGGAGACACCGACACACAGAGAAAGAGAATGGGGATGGAAGCAGGTGGAGGAGGAGAGGAGGGAGGGGCGGAGATGATGGTGGAACCCTCATCTAAGGATCTGCAACAGCAGAGTAAAGCTCTAGACAAGCTCACCGATCGAGTGGTCGACGACCGCCAGCTCGATTCTTCTCGCGTCCAAGAGGTGCTTTAAAAATGTTTTCCTTCTGATCGGACACATGTTTAGTTTTTAGGAGAAACGGATTTTGGATTTGTAATTTGATCCAAGATATACTCCACGAGATGCATTTGGAATTGGAGGGTGATGTTCTTTTCAGGGATGTTACCTTCAATCCTTTTCTTTTTGTTGAAAAGTTCTTCAGCTAGAAATTACAAGTATGTTACCAGTAATCTCTTACCAGTATGGACAGACTACGGACTGGTATTACACTAATGCTGTTGCATTGTAGAATTGAAAGAGAGAAATTCAAATATAGTTAAATTGATATCTAATTATGGATGAAGGTCAATCGATGCAGAACTGTGTCAATTTCTGTTTAATTCAGTAGAACTGAACTTTTGTTCTAATTAACTGGTTTTTTATTATGTCACTTTATCTTATAGTTAATTCTTTGTCAATAGGCAATGGCTTCTCTTGCTTCATCCAAGGAGGCTGATTGGAATGCAATGAGATTGAGGTGTCTCTATATTTTTCTTCCCTTAAGTTTTATAAAAAAAAAAAAAATGTGAATAATTTGCTTTATCCAACCTTTACTCTTACCTTTTTGTTTTTCTGTTGAGTAGAGAGAAAGAACTTGCAGCAGTCAAGATAAATCAAGTAGATGTAGACATCATTGCAAATGAGCTTGAGGTATCTTCTTATATCCTGGTTTGCCTTTGTATTTTTAGTGGTCTGTTAACTTTGTTCTTACTGGTACTGGCCACTGGGGTTCTAATATACTAGTCAAATGAATCAATTACCCCTTGCTGATCAGGAAAATGGAAACAATAGAGTTATGTACACAATACCTGTTGCAAGTGTCATGGAGTGTTTTTCTCATACCAGAAAAATTTCCTTATTGAGCCCTAGTACACATTTTATCACAAGCTGAAAACAAATTGTCCAAAGTATTATCACATTTTTTTAGAAAAATAATCTCATCTTTACTCTTGAGTACAAGTTTGACATCGTGTACTGGTTCTGGTTCTGATACTGGCATAGTACCCAATTTCAAGATGATAACAACATAGTAAAGTGTGCAGATAGCACTATCAATATGTATAATGTTACTATTATTGTTACTGATCTGTTTGATTCTTTTATGAAGTTGGACAAGAAAGTGGCAGAGAGAACACTGCGGGAGCATAAAGGAGATGCTGTGGCTGCTATACGCTACTTTCTTCGTTAAATTATTCTCATTTTATTCACCTTATTTGTATGTAAGGGATCTTGTTCTGTCGGTATCTTGAAGGACCGACCGAGGTTGGTGTTTTCTAGCTTAAACAATTTTGTGGGATACCAGTCTGTATTTTAAAAAATAACAGTACTTATAACTGTGTGTTTTGTTTCTGTGACGCACCCTATAAGTGACAAAAATGTTGTTCTTGGCTTGATAATTTTTTTTTAAGAGTTATAAAAGTTTAGCATGCCAAAATGATTGTCGGAATTTGGAGTGAGATTTTGAGTCATATAAAGGTGGTGATTTTATTCCTTACAATTATGGCTGCAAATGAATCGAATCGAATTTACCTTAGTTTGAGTTTAGTTTGAATTAGTTTCGAACTAAGTTTGATTTGAACTAATTTCGAATTGAATTTTTTAAGAATTCAATTTTGAATCTTTTACGAATTTTTTTACGATAAGGAAGAGTGATCGTAATTGTTGAAAATGAGAGGTAAAAGTTGTTTAGGGTTTTAGAACTTGAGAACGAGAATTATGACTTATGATTTATGGTTGGGCATGTTTATGTTTTAACTTTTAAGTCATCAATAAACACAAGTTATCAGTGGAAATCAACGGTTCACGTTACTTTGAGATTTGAATTATAATAGTTTGTGAATCTATTTCGAACGAATCAAATTTAGTTTGAATTTGGTTTGAATTAATTTTGAACTATTTCGAATTGAATTATTTTACAAACTTCTTCGAATCAAACTCGAATCAAATTACGAAATATGAATTTTATGTGCAGCCCTACTTACAACTGTTAGAGCGTGGATACAGCATGATTTTGCCTTTAGACACGTGCATGTCGTGTTTCAATTTTTATAAAAAAGAGATGCCAGTTCAATTTGATATGTAGAGTTAGAAAAGCGAAAATTACCAATGTAATGTGATGTATGTAAAAATGTTTCGAAAAAAACAAATTATCATTTAAAATCTGATACATGAGGAGATAATTTTACAATAAACAATTATAATATACTTAAGATATTGGAAGAAAATAAATTAGTAAATAAATTAAATTAAAATTAACGATGGTTCATATTCGTATAATACTAAAACAAACAGTTCATATTTGGAAAACATAATATTTTTAGTTACAACTAGCACAATCGTTAATCCTGCAAGAAGGAAACATTGAAACCATCTTTTCAGTATCGATCAGAGCTCCCAGAATGAGTGGGGTCTCGCAACAGATAGCATACACACAGTAGGTCAGCGATTATCATGACTTGTTAAAATGACTGACAACATGCAACAGACGGTGTGGTAGAGGCATTGTTTGGTGGGGCCGCGAGGTAAGAGACACACGGGAGAATCGGACCGGACATCAATCCGATAAAGCTTTATTTGACGGTTCACTAGTTGGACTGATAGATCGATTGGTTTGACCGTTGATTTTTTAAATACTTGCGTATTTATAAGATAAGATTTAAGTACTATTCTAAATAATTATGGTTTATGTAATAAAAATTTCAATATACATATTAAACAATGTACTATAAAAATAAATTTGTATATTACAAATAATATATTTATTGTATCTCAATGTACTATAAAAATAAATTTATATATTAAAAATTATATATTTATTGTAGTTCAAATGTAAAATTCATTCTTAGAATTATTAAAATAAAACATCATGATATATTTTTTTCATTAATTTTTTTTATAGTTTTATACTTCATATTAAAATTGAATAACTACATAAAAATTCTTCTAATGATTCATATTAGAATTTTAATATTTTGTATTTTTTAAAATAATGTTGTAGTAAATGTTGAACTATTCTCAAATATATAATTTATATAAAAAATATGTTACAAAATATAAATGATTATGCAAAATTAGCCACAGAATAATACATGTTAGATTCCACTTTTCAAAAGGTGAAACAAATAAATAGCTGGACACAAAACCAATACAAAACTAGATTTTTTTGGTTTAGTTCCGATTTTTTTTTATAAAACCGGAACTAAACCACTCTTTGAAATTTAAATTTGAGTTTAATTTCACAAAAGTAAATCGATTTAGAATTCACATAATGAATTAGTTATATTATTTTGAGTTTATACATTTGTCGAAGTTATGGCTTAGTAAGTGTCGTGTAATATAAATGTCAAGTATCATATAATAAGTTTAGACAAAGATAATAAAAAAAATGGTAATTCCAAGAAGATTTTGAGAAAAAAAGAATGAAATCACTCTTTGTTTGATATATGAACGTGAGATTATTTTTTAAAACATGAATCAGGATCAAGACATCTAATACATTTCAAAGCTCTATCTATTAATATAGATAATTTTTTCATTTTGTGAATTTCAAATTCGTGATCTTTCACGTAGAAGTCATGTGCTTTTATTATGAATATGAGATAATAACTAACATATATTTATATTTCAACAATGAAAAATCAATTATTGCAATCAGGGGCGGATCTACTGTAGCACAGGGGGGGTCAGCTGCCCCCTGCTGGATTTTCAAAAATAGTGCTAAAATTCTGCTTTTCGAACCTCTGCCCCTCTCTGGAATTCAAATTGCCTCCTTGTAGCCCATTCTGGAATTCTAATAGACAGAATGGAGCCAATATAAACTCTGAGCGAAACAAATTAGCGGAGCCCAAATAGGTGCTGATCCCAAATATCGAAAATTAGTTGAACCAAAATGTTTTTATTTTTTTTGAATTCAAATGCAGAGACTGCCAAGTTGAACCAAAATGTTGAATTATTAATTTTTTTCAAGTAATTTAGGATTTTTATTATATTGATTGGTATTTTTTTGGTTATGTTGAATTGTACCCGATAAACTATTGGGTTTGAATCCGATAAGCTATTTGCATCCGATTATTGCCTCGTCCTGACAAAAATGCTGCATTCGCCCCTGATTGCAATACTAGATGCATGTATTGGGAGTAAACATTAGCCAATTAAATACAATTTATATAATTTTATAAGAGAAAGTGTTATATTATATGTCTCTATAAACGAGCTCAATAAATTATTATCCGTCTACATGTAGTCTAGATGCAACATAAAAATTAGCGACGTCTATCAGTCTGTGTATATTTATCAATTATCAATTATCAAATATCAAATAGGAGAGAAGTCTTCGTCACTAGCGGAGTAGCGGTAGCTTTTTTCTCAATGGCAATGGCGACTTGGCGATGCCTGATTCTGATTGTAGCAGGGACAATAGCTTTTTTCTCACTAGCAATAACCATGCATACCCGCTGTCTCCTCCGTGGCTCCCCTGCCGGAGAACAAGAACAAGAACCACACGGTCGGAGAAGCTGCCGGGTGGTTCTTCAACGTTAGCTCCAATGCCGTGCCGGAAAATTATTCGGACTGGGCTGCTTCTAAGACTTTCATCATCGGCGATTATCTCAGTAATGTTCTCCTTTGCTTCCTTATCTTTTTGTTAGCTTTGTTTTCTTTTTTTTTTCTGTTGCATTACATTTGGTTTAATCTGATTTTCTTTTTCTCTGTTTTTATTTCGTTCCATTTTACTGGAAACAATTTTTACTTAATGCAGCGCAAGATTCATATGCGTTGCTGTTGTAACTCTATTGTGTGTGCACTACATGAATCACAAGCTACTCTGTCAAATATCTTTGCCTCGACTGATCTCTTCCGTTGAGTTACCGATTTGTAACTATGTTTACATTATGCAAGATTGACCTTGTTGATGTACTATTTTAGCTTCCAGAGAATCACATGACCCTGCAATTTTAAATTTACCCATTCATTTCTCTTTATTCACGAATCTCAAAAACATATAGTATTATTTGTGCACGGATCTCTAAACTGAATGAATGGGTGGATTAAGAATTGCAGTTATTTCCGTTTTGGTATGATAAAATATTGAATGCTTTTATTTATTTATTTTGAGTTGAAATATATTAAATGCTTTTCCCAACGAACTCATCTTGTAAGAGCATCTATATTTCTGAAACTCTTTGAATTTCTAATCTAATGTAACAGTTTCTAAACCAGTTTCAGGAATACAGATGGATTTCTTATTTAGCAACTTTGCTTCAAAGTTTCTTAATAAGAAACCGTTTATAAACTCTGATATGGCCAAATAATTCGCTGAAATTCTTTTCTCTTATAATTTATTTGCTGATGTGGCAATTAAGAAACTCTAATTTTAGTTTCAGGGATGTGGGGGTTTAAAAACTTTTAGAGATAAAATTTCTAAAAATTAGTTAACAGTTATTTAGATACTCTAAAGTTGTAACAGTAAATTATACGGTCAACCTCAATTAGGGCATGTTTGTCTTTTATTTATTTGCTCAGAGTGGATATTTTTTTTTCTCACGAGAACAATGTTTCTGCCATTTAAATTGGATCTGAAGTACTCAAACTCATTAATGTTAAAAGTGATGAGCAAATATCAACAAACGAGTATGAAAGAAATATTTATTAATGTTTGATTTGATACACATTGGTTTGAAGGAGGATTGGATTTACTGCCTCTTCCACCACCGAAAGAGAGAAAAATTCTAGATATGCACATACCATGTGTGTGTTTTAGTTTGTTTAGATATATTTGACTGTTTTTATAGACACTTGCTGTCTAATATTATATCTCAACTTAGTACTATGATAGTACATATATGTTGCAACCTCTAAGATTAGGAGTATGTTTGGATGCAGCGAGAATAGCGCTGTTCCGATTCATCCAAACATACTCAGGAATAGCGAGAATAGCACTGTTCTCGCTATTCCTACAAAAATATGAAATAGCAAATGAACTCTCTTAAAGCCTCAATTCCTACAGTAGCTATTCTAAATGTTCAATCCAAACAACTTTCGAATAGTTTTGAGTTAGTGCTATTCTTAAATAGTAGCTGTTCTCATTTTTCTTAATCTACTATTCTCGACAGTAGCTATTCTCGTTATTCTCTAGTGCATCCAAACGCACCCTTAGTGTACTGCTATTTTTATGTGCTTAATAAAATATGTGCCTACGGGCTTTGTACCAAAAAAAAAAAAAAAGACAGAAAATTTCTAGAGCAAATGAATTGAATTGAGGACAGTTTAAATATCTTTATTTTATGTTATTCTGTAATGTTTCTAATTTTTTAATTGTTAGTAATTTAAAATTCAAAATTTAAATATCAAAATAAAATTGTTAAATTTGATTTATATTATTTTTTCTATGCACATAGAAAAGATCATGACATTTTAATTTTCTTTTGATTGATATCAAGAAGTTATAAAAATACATTAATATGGATCATTTCACCAATTTTATAGAATAAAAAAACTTCATAAAAGTATCAGAAGTTGATACCCACATACAGCTCAAGTTTTTACACATGCATACAGTATCATAGAAATAAAAACTTACAACCAAAATTCTAAAATGAACTAAAATTACATCTAAACATTATAGCAACAAAAACCAACTGATAATTCAAAGGTAGAAATTGTCAGCAAAATAAGGCACATTCAAGTTTATCAACCATTAAAATTCTCAATTAATCAGATTCATTAGTGCTTGAAGGGCCCACCTCTGAATCTGCCAAAGCCAGCAGAAGGTCCACCTCAAGGGACAGTGTAGGATTATTATTTTTTTTTAAATAGTATTCCTTTAAATTATTTCAACAGAACAAGTCTTCTTTAGGCTAATTTTTGAAAACTAGCCTCCACCGATAGGATCAGTGGAGAAAAAAAAACCTCACCTACACCGGTCCTAGAGATTGGTGAAGCCAACATTTATCCTGCCACATATATACTGCACCAAAAATCACACCAAAACCTACACCGATCCACAGGATCATATTGACCTGTGCTAGTAATTCCTTAGCATAAGATGGTAAAATATGAGATGAGCAAAGAAACATATTTTTTTAATTTGCACCAAAAGGTAGGAAGGGTAATGATTTTGTTACTTACAATCTGAAGTGAAGACAGGAGAGAATACTTAAAGATAACATTATTTCAGAGGAAATGTACAATTTATCATTTTTTTTCAAACCAACAAACAAAATGTTCCTTCTCATAAATTATTAATAAAATGTCTTTGTGGGTCCCATTTTCCTCTCCCTTTCCTCTCTCTCTCACTTCTCTTTGTTTACCCGTACAACTTTTTTATTTAAAATGGAGGATATATTTGATATTATATGAAAATTTTGTGAATTAGGAGTGCATATATTGTGATACTTAAAATCACTACAAATTTTCAAATGATTTTCTAATTTTGCAACCCCAAGTTTCTAACCTTCAAACACAAACACAGTACCAAAGTGTTTATATTATGTAAAATTATTTGCTATCATGGTTGGAGCCTGAAGAATAAAAAATGAGGAATTCAACTCTTGTTTCTTGGTTTCTATTAAACCATACTATTTATTTTTGAGAAAAAATATGAGTCATATTCATATTTCATTAATAATTGCCGTTACAAAGTTTCTAACCCCGATTACTAAAATAAAAGAAAAAAAAATTGATAAAAAAATTTAAAAATAAAAAGGATGAGAAACAGCCCCAAAATTAAAAAAAAAGTTTTATTTTCGTGATTCATGTGCATGCAAAATTTTGAGCTTGTTTCCATACTTTTTATTTTTAAATTTTATTTATCAAGTTTTTTTTTATGCTCAACTTTCTCGAGTTTTTTTTTCTCTTGTTAAATGTATATTAGAAATTAGTACTTGCAAATTTTAATTTTGCACTTTGAGATATATTGCTTATTTAACAAGATTATTAAATTAATTGTTCTACATTCCTGTGATTTAAATTGTAATAGTCATATCAGCATATATTTGCAATTTCTCTATAAAAACTAAAAAGAGATGAAGATGCTCTTACAAGTTTTTCATCATATCGTGTCTATTATAGGAATATGAATTCAAAATTTATCTGGATGTTAATCTATTATAGTATTTATAATTAATTGAAGGTTTTGGTAGATGTGTCATGTTGCACTAATATAATTATGAGCAAATGGATCGAGTCAAGATGCACTTAGTTATTTAAATAACTAACTTTGTAACGTGTACTTATATAATATATGGAGGAAGAAATAAGAAAAAAAAATAAAAATGTTTGGTTGTAGAGTAAAAGGTAGAGTAAATAAATTGTATCACTCTAGATATATGAGGTGCAAGTAATAAATTCAGACCGTTATCTTAACATGACACAAATATCAAAGCATACCCCCTATAGTTTTATTGGGCATCGGATTGAATTTGATCCGGATGAGATTTAATTTGAGCCGTTCATTTTTTTTTTAAATTGTATCTCAGATACCTGAGGGAACACAAGACTCTAAAGTAAACCGTTACTTGACATTTAAGAAGTCAAACAAAAAATAAAATAGGAATAAGAAATGAGTTAATCTAATTACTCTACCTTTCTAGATAGATTAATTTATTCTATACTCCATCCATAGAGCCTACTATTATAAACATAAGTTTATTTAGGAATATCTTACTTCTCCATATGAATTAATTTAATCTATAACTTGAACTACTTATATAAAATATGAGTAAGATGAAGTTATAAATTTAATCATCCTTAAGTTTACACCATAACCAAACGTGACCATAAAGATTAGTCTGATTTGGTTATTCCGTAGTTTGCGGGTCGGGTTTGACGGGTTCGGATTTTTAGGCCCCTACTTCGCCCGGATTGGATAGTCTCTCTCTCTCTCTCTCTCTTCCTCCAGAGTAGCGTTACTAGGGTTTATCAGGAAGCCAAAAACCACAACCCATCTCTTCTCCTACCCCTACCCCTACCCCCACCCCCTCGAGCGTTACTAGGTTTGACCTCGATTTCTCATTCAACCAATCCAAAAACTTCAATTTGAGATCGAAAATGGGAGATTCGACTGAGAAGCTGCTTCCTATTGCTGGCCGCCGCAACATTCTCATCACAAGTGCACTTCCATATGTGAACAACGTTCCGCATCTTGGCAACATCATCGGATGTAAGTTTTTTTTTTTTTTTTCTTGTTTTTATTCTATCCTTTTTACTGATTCGATCTGTATAATTCAATTGTTGTTTGTGCATGTGCGTACGAAAAAACCCCTTTCATAATTTGATATATCACAAATTCGCTAGATCAGTGCTTATATCATGTTTTTGTTGTGCAAGCAAACTTTGAATGCCAATCAGCTGGGGAATTTGCCTTTGTTTTCTTAAAGGCGCATCAATTGTAAATTTTCACCTTAATTTATTAAGATACCAGTAAATCAAATGTCAATTTTGTAGGTTCTGATATTTGCGTTAGTAAGTTTGAAATATCTTATTTGGGCTAATTCAGCTCGTAATCTTTCTGTTGTTAATTCATCCTTTGAACTTTGCTTTGTTTTACTCTGTTATTTTAAGAGTTAGAGAACCTGCGAAGATTCTTATTTAGTTATCCAAGTTTCAGTGCTTTATTAGTTGAATTTTATGTTAATTCCATACTAAGATATGAATTGTTAATTTTGGTGTCGAACAAACAAGCTGATGCCCAATTTGTTACTATTTTTTTTCTACTAATTCCTTATGGGAAATAAACAGGCGTGCTTAGTGCGGATGTGTTTGCTCGATATTGCCGCATCAGAGGATATAATATTATTTATATGTGCGGTACTGATGAATATGGTACAGCAACCGAGACAAAGGCCTTGGAAGAGAACTGCTCTCCTAAGGAGATCTGTGACAAGTGGGTGCAATTAATCTTTCAACCAATTGTGTAAATTTTGTAATTTGTAATTGCTTTGCCACTTGATTCAATTATGTATTTTATCAAGTTATACTGTTATACATAGCTTTACTGGATGTGATTAGATACAATTTTTGGATTATTTCTGACATGTGTGCTGCATATACAGATATCATGCAATTCACAGCGATATTTACAAGTGGTTTAACATAAGCTTTGACCACTTTGGACGCACTTCTACTCCTCAGCAAACTGAGGTCTGCCAAGCAATTTTTCATAAACTCATGGATAATGAATGGCTTTCTGAGAACACCATGCAGCAAGTAAGTTGGGCACTTATTTAATTATTTTGAGGTGGTATAATTCATATTTTTTTCCCTTCCGTGTTAGCTTATTACTGGAAGTATTCCCGTCAAGGAATTGTATGAAATTCTGGTGTAGTTGCACGTCGTTCATATCACTAAATTACACGACAGTACCAGTTCTATGAGACCAATGTACCAGCCTGGACTGTTAAACTTGAGATTGCTTGTGGTCTTTCTGCGAAGTTTAATTTGTCTACGATTAGAAGTTTTGAGAAATTTTACCGGTAAAAGCATTGATTCTAAGCCTTTCCTGTATCAAAAAGGTATCATACACTTTTTTTTATTGACGTGATCTGTTTTTTGTTTTTCAGCCCTACTGCGACACATGTCAAAAGTTCTTAGCTGATAGGCTTGTGGAGGGAACATGCCCTACACCAGGCTGCAATTATGATTCTGCCCGAGGTGACCAGTGTGAGAAATGTGGGAAGTTATTGAACCCGACAGAGCTTATTGATCCCAAGTGCAAGGTAATTTTGGTCCAATCACATAAATAGTATAATAAACAGTAAAGATATCAGAGTTTGGCTGAATAATAGTTGATCTGGGGTAATATTTTGACTGAGCCTATTTGGGATATTTTGATTGATTGTTGAGAGATCAACATATTTTCCAATATCTCGTCAGAATTTTAAAATTGCTACCATTTCAGTGAGGACCTGTACTGGTATCTTAGAGTCTCCATTGCTAAGCTTGACTTATAACAAAGGTCTCTTTGGTTCAAGAGTTAAGACTGCAAAGAACATTATTTATTAAAAGAGTGGTCATGTGGCTGGTACAACTAGGTCATTATGGTGCTTTACCATTAAAATTAAGTTACATTACTGTTATGTTGTGATTATTATCTATAAGACTATGACACAGTTTGATGTTCCAGGTTTGTCGCAACACACCACACATCAGAGACACTGACCACTTGTTCTTAGAGCTTCCCCTGCTAAGAGAAAAATTGGAGAAGTACATCAGTGAAATGTCTGTGGCTGGATCTTGGAGTCAAAATGCCATTCAGGCAACAAATGCATGGCTTAAAGAAGGATTGAAACCTCGTTGCATTACAAGGGATCTGAAATGGGGTGTCCCTGTTCCCCATGAGAAGTATAAAGAGAAGGTTTGATAGTTTGATGGGAATAAATGATATTAAAATCATGGTATATTATTGCAAAATCTATCAAAAACTGAACGATGGATTAGTAGACTCGTTGAAACTTGAATTCCATATGGAATTTAAATCATATGTTCCATTAATTTTGAAATGATTATTTATATGTTTGGCTATTTTTCTTTTCAGGTGTTTTATGTATGGTTTGATGCCCCAATTGGATATATTTCCATCACTGCTTGCTATACACCTGACTGGGAGAAGTGGTGGAAGAATCCTGACAATGTGGAACTGTATCAATTTATGGGCAAAGATAATGTGCCATTTCACACTGTAAGTGCCTATTTTTTGCTCTGTGAGTGGTGAAACTTGAAATCAGCTTGTAAAGACCGGAATTGTGAAACAAAACTTTCAGGTTATGTTTCCCTCTACACTTATTGGGACTGGCGAGAAGTGGACCATGATGAAGACAATTAGTGTTACTGAATATTTGAACTATGAAGCCGGTATTTTCCATTAAGCTTCTTCTTTTGCATTATACCCACTATACTGGGAAGATTATTCTACTATTACAACTGTACAGTTACTTGGAAACAATGGTATCATTTGCAAAGTAATAGGATTACTTGATGGTGTTTTTTCTCGGCAATCATGATAGACTTGAAAAGGTAGTATTAAATTTTGGGGTGGTATTTGAGAAATATCTGGTGAAACTTGATTATACACTACAGTCACGGACGATAATTGCAAGAAAAAAGCAACAGTATAATTAGTAATAGAACTATATGAGTTAATTATAGACTGGTAGACAGTTTAAAACTTGGTTGTTAATTCTTTGCTGGGAGAAGCAACAAGCATTTTACTTTATTTAATCCCCAGGAAAATTCTCCAAAAGCAAGGGGATTGGAGTATTTGGTAATGATGCGAAAGACACAAAGATTCCGCCTGAAGTATGGCGGTACTATTTGCTTACTAATAGGCCCGAGGTAAGTTAGCATTGTCGGTTTTAATTTTATTATTTTAATTTTGGACACTTTGCATGCTCTTGCAGATTGGTTTTGTTAAATGTTATTATATATTTACAAAAGCTCATATTGATACTTGTTATAAGCAGGACTTGGTATCTGCTTATTGATGCCATCGTAAAAACTGAAATAGGATGCTTGATAAATTTGAATAGATGTTTGAGTTCTTTTGTCCTTAATTTACATTTAAACTCTCAAATGCACATTGGCTTTAGTAACAAATATATTTATGGTTATTTCTGTGATCTAGGTGTCAGATACATTGTTTACTTGGGCAGATTTACAAGCAAAATTGAACAGTGAGTTACTAAGCAACTTAGGGAATTTCATCAACCGTGTGTTGAGCTTCATTGCAAAACCAGCAGGTTAGCGTTGTCCTACATCTCATTCTTGAATCTGATTAATCATTGCAAAGCCGTAAGCAGTAATGCCTTCATGAATTGCCCCAAGCTCTAAACACTTAACTAATATGCTCTCAAGGAGGGATCTGGTGCCACAACCTTCGCATTTTAATATCCAATATCTGAATGACATATCTGGGGCATTTAGTTTGTCCTTCTTCAAGATGATACGCCTATATGAAATTTTATGCCTCATTCAGTCCTTTACACATGGTTGAGAGTTGATAAAGTGCACAGATCAAGTTGACTGTAAATAGATAAATTCTTAGTGCATCCATCCTTTGACCTCTTCGCCTTACATAAAACAAATTATAAAAATTATAAACTATTTTTAGAGCATGGCTCCTGAAAAAGAACAAGATAAACAGTTTTGATTTTTTATTTAGATATTTGATTGATAGAATAATGCAAAAGTGGATGTGGCAACCCATAATTGCGGCATTGGAATCCTGCTCTTATTCTTATTGTGTTGTACACCATATCACATGTAAGAAAATCAATTGTGAATTACTCATGCACTCATTAAATATGTCATTTCCTTTTGCAGGAGCTGGATATGATTCAATTATTCCTGATGCTCCTAATGCTGAGTCACATCAGCTGACAAAGACGCTAGCAGAAAATGTTGGCAAGTTGGTTGAGCAATACATTGATGCTATGGAAAAAGTGAGCTGATATTTTTGGCCCTCAATTTATCTGTTTCTCTTCATCCATACAGTTGTGTGATGTTCTATTATGTTATGTTGCAGGTCAAACTAAAACAAGGTCTTAAAACTGCCATGAGCATTTCAAGTGAGGGCAATGCTTACCTGCAGGTACTTTTGCCCTGTGAGGATTGAACTAGAAATTGAGTACAACAGTCAAAGGGCCAAAAAAAAATACGTGTATACTTGTCAACCAGAACCTGCAGCTTAATCCTCACGCAAATAGAGGATGACATCTTTTTTTATCTCCATCTTCAATATTGGTGTGCTATTTGTTGTACAGGAAAGCCAATTTTGGAAGCTTTTTAAGGAAGATCCAGCTGCTTGTGCTGTTGTGATGAAAACTGCAGCTGGGCTTGTGTACCTTCTAGCCTGTTTGCTTGAACCCTTCATGCCTTCATTTACTGATGAAGTTAGTGTACACTTTAAAAAAATAGAAAACTTATTTCCAGGTTTTCCCAACCCTTTTTTATATCTTAGATTTGAATTTTTGATGTGCTCACAAGGTCTTGAAGCAACTTAATTTATCCCGAGGAACAAATCTTTCATTCTCTGACGAGAAAGGAGATGTTGATAAGGCAAACAAGCCTTGGGAGTTTTTGCCAGTAGGACACAAAATCGGGCGACCTGAGCCATTGTTCAAGGAACTTGTATGTTTCTTTCTGCCCTCTTTTTGTTATCGAACCTTTCCATTCCTTTGTTTGGTTACGAGTAACTATATATTGATTGTTAAATAATATACTTGACAACCTTTTTGGGAGCACATAATCTATTAGTGGCCTTTATTTTATATTTTACCTAATGTGAAAGTTAATTGTTTTATGTAATTAACAATGTGAGTAAACTAAAAAAAATGCTTCAGGCAGTCTGACTTAAATATCCTAAAACTTTTTGATCCCACGCATTTCACATTGTGTCATTTTGGTAACTACCATTAACCATAAATAGTACATATATCATTTTTCTATAGACATGACAAAAATGGGATATGCATTTGAAATAGATACTCGACTTAGTACATATATCATGATCGATACATAAACATATATGGATCGAGTCATTTGTTTTTTTATCCAATAAAAAGGTTAACTCATAAATATACCCGATATCGCATTTCACATCTTAATAATAGACAAATTCTGACAATTTCTGTCATGGAATGATTTTTGTTTTGATAGAAAAATATACCCTTCAATGAATTAACCCATGTAATGCCGGCTAGGATATCTGTTAATTTATTATGATGATAAGGACCAAAGTGAGGAAATAAGTAATACTTTAGGACCATTTGTGTTGCTTTAGTTATGCAATCGAGGTTAGATCATTTAATCCAATGGTAGTGATATTCTAAAGAGAACAGTATCCTAGTTTTAATTGTACATTTGATATTAAGATACCATGTATGACCCTTCTCTCTTCTTTTTGTATCTCGTGTTGTTTCTTATACAGAAAGATGAAGAGGTGGAGTTCTTCAGACAAAAATTTGCAGGAAGCCAAGCAGACAGAAAGCTTAAAGAAGAAGCTGATGCCAAGGCTGTTGCTGAACAACTAAAGAAAACAAAGCTAGCAGGTTTAATTTTTTTTAAAAACTAAACCAGTTTTGCTTCTCCCATTTACATTTTCCAATATGTTGATAATTTTTATTTAGAATCTGACTACAAACAAATCTGCATGTAGTTCTTTGCTGTTGTTTGTTTAAAATTTGTGTATGATATTAGGGGAGTACAGTAATATGTTAAAATTGAACAGAGAGATACACATGCAACTAACACGTGTTCTGGATCTTATTTGTTGCAGATGGAAATAACAAGAAAGAAAAAAAGAAGTCAGGCGGGTCGAGCTCAAAATCAAAAGCTGCCGAAGCAGAGCCCACCATCTCCAAACTTGACATACGTGTTGGTCTTATAACTGAAGCTAAGAAGCACCCGGATGCCGATTCACTTTATGTTGAGGAAATCGACGTGGGAGAGGGCTCAACTAGGACCGTTGTTAGTGGCCTTGTCAAGTATATTCCACTAGAAGAGATGCAGGTAGTCAACTGATCTGTTTTGCAATGATCGTCCCCTTTCCCCAACCATCATACTTTTGTGTTATCTGCTCACTATCAAATATTTGAGCAGGTGTTTTCTTTTTCTTTGTTAGTGTTCTTAGCAATTTTTCTTGCTGAGCAGGGTCGTAAAGTTTGTGTGCTGTGCAACTTGAAGCCAGTGGCAATGCGTGGTATTAAATCGCATGCGATGGTTTTGGCTGCATCAAATGAGGACCATACTAAAGTAAGCATCATGCCTTTTGTCCCAAGCATTTCTCTTGTGTGCATCTTCCCTTTGAGTTATTGTTTTAATAAACAACAAACTATGCTGTTAATTTATTGGCCACTATGAGTTGCTTCCATATGATGAAAGAACATTTTGATGAACAAAAACAATGAAAAATTTTATACTTAAGCATTACATGAATTTCACTAAATTGTTATAATGGCACCCTGTGTTAGTAATTCTGACAGCTGGGGTTATTGGTACCATACTACCTGTACCTAGAGTAATTGATGTAATGTCTTTTTACATGACAAATAAGTACTAGTGAATATAATCATAACAAATTGCATTTCAGGTTGAATTAGTGGAGCCTCCAGCATCAGCTGAGATAGGAGAGAGAGTCACCTTTCCTGGGTATTCAGGTGAGCCAGATGGGTTGTTAAATGCAAAGTCCAAGGTCTGGGAGAAGGTTCAAGCCGAACTACACACCGATGCACAGCTGGTGGCATCCTATAAGGATGTGCCTTTCACCACGTCAGCTGGTATTTGTAAAGTCGCATCAATTGTAAACGGAGATATCAGGTAGAAAGAATACTTTAGAAGGCGAAACCGGCTATTATTCAAGTTATTGATGATTATATCGGTTTCCATGGTTTAGGCTGGGTTAATTTAGATCCGGTGGACTCAAATTGTCCTTGATAGTTTTGGTTTGGGTAATTTTAGATTTGGTCAAACTCAACAATTGTTTTCCAAAGTTTTGGGTTTTGATTTGGATGTGTAATTTGTTGTCAGGAAATTAATTTAAAATTCAATTGTTTGTGATTTGAGGTTTTAAAGAGTGAAATAACAACAGAATATTATGAGTTTCTGACTTTTGTTTGCCTCGCTCGATTGCTGAATATTAGAATTGTTCCAATCTTTCCATTCAAAATTAATGAACTGTTTGACTTTTCATTGCTAGAATCAATGAAAAGTCGTATCCACGTTAGTAAAAAAATGCTGTTCATGTCACTAGAAAGTACCGCCACGCCTCAGTCTGTCATAAGGGAGACCGAATCCTCTGCCCCACCCCGGTTCCACCCGACAGAGACTCTGGGGGCAGGAATTTCCTGCCCCCCGGGGGGCAGAGGATTTTGTTTCGTCACAAGGAAAACTATAACCAAAATCCTTTTTATCCGGCATTAATTTAGAACCACGTGCATCTAAAGCACCCTTTACTAAAATCAATGTAGTTGTATGTAAACCTAGAGCAATAGCATGATGAACCAAGAAATCTCCAGGGCCAATTGTTAAGAAAAGAGAATTCCTATTCTCATTAATAGCATTCAACCATCCGGGTAACCATTTTGTTCAAGTGCTTCGTTTGTTCTATTTAGAATTACTTAAAAGTTCAAACACTTTTAGAATTATTTTAAGATTATAGAAATAAGAGTAATAACGGCATTTTCTTTTATCTCTGAATCTCTTATATGCATCTCAGACATATATATATATATATTTCCTTCAAATTTTGTTTATACAAAACAGTAAAAGTGTTTATACCTTGGATTACTAGTAACAAAAATTCTAAAAATTTCAATGAGGTTTTTAAATTAATCTTTCTTATTATTGTTTAAAATAATGATAAATATTACATGAAATTATAAAAACTTACGAATTTAATTATATATAATTTTATATTAAATATAAATAATTTGAGAGTGTAGAAAAGAGATGCAGAACATTGAATGCAAGAATAATTTCTCCATCAAAAAAAACCTCAAAGATAAAGCAACCATATGTTTTTTAAGGCAACTTGTAATTATAATATAATTGGACTCTTGTAAGAATTTAAATGAGCAACTTGTTAATATAATTGTTGCAAACAGACAACGCCTGAAGGCTGAAGGCTGAAGGACTAATTAATATTCAAAGAATCTTAATTTCATGCGAAAAGACAATAACCTAGAAAATTAATCTTTATTCCCTTAAAATATGTAAACTCAAAGCAAATTGTCACATTTTATTTTTTATATAGAATGATTGGAAGCAGGCTGGTTGGTTGAAAATACTTTTCCTTCTCTTGTATGCAAAGCACGTACCTAGGCTTAGATCAAGTCAACCAAGATCTCAATGGGGAATCAACCGGGCCGGGTCTGATTATAAAATGGATCCATTTTACATTTTACAGGTAAGTTATTGGCCTATTGGGTACTACTACAATTAATAATGACCAATTTAAGTATACATAGAAGTAGGGGTGCAAACGAATCGGATAATATTAGACCGTATTTGGATCCGTATCAGGAAATTTAACACGAATATCCGATATCCGAATATCCGTGCGAATACGGATACAGATATGGTTTTGATTTTTAATTATCCGTATAGTAGATGTATACCATATATTTTAATATATATTATAAAAAATATTTAAGTATATATCTACAGATATCTTATATCCAATCCGTATCCGTCTAATAACTGATCCGTATCCGAAAAATAAAAGTGGATACAGATCCGAACTGTATCCAATCCGTTTGCACCCCTACATAGAAGGCCAAGTTTTGCTTAATGCGGAGGCTATGCAATGTGAGAAAAATATATAATTCAACGAGCAATAATATAATTAATTAATAGCGTCTTTCTATGAAGGTTTTGACTTTGATATTGTACTTGATTACCAAGTAATAAAGTCTGTTATCATACTTGATTACAAAGTAATACATCTTTCGGTTTCGGGGGAATGAATGCACATGAACTTAATTACACAGTCAAACCTATATTAATTTACTCTTTTGCAAATAGGGGCTCTGTAATTTATGGCATGAGAAAAACATACATCATTTAGAAAGAACAAAAATATGAGGATGATTTAAATTTTTGAATCTTGCAACTGCAAAATGCAAGAAAAAAAAACTACATAACAAATCAATAATCAGCAGGATTACACACTGAAACAACAGGTAACCAAAAATGAGAGAAAAGTAATTGAAAATTCAATTTACAAATTAAAAAATTATCAGGGATACAAGCGCTCAAAAGAAGAAATTGACCTCTACAGTTATATTTGCTCTCCCTCTATAAGACTACCGTTAGTCCATTAAACCCCCCCCCACAAAGGACGCATAAGAAAACCAAAAAGAAAAAAGAAAAAAAAAGGTACAAAGAAGAAACCACATAAAACCCCCTCATTCCCTTTTCCCTTCTTCAAACCTTCAAAAGACGACCATTTAACCTCCCTATTTACCCAAGTTTGTAACATCTTCTCTCTCTAAAAGAGGGTGTTTCAAAATCTTGAATCTCGTTTTGTTTTTCCTTATATACAATGGGTAGTGCAGGGGCAGAGGCAGTGATACCGTTGGCAGCAGTTGTTGGTATTTTATTTGCATTGTGGCAATGGTTTGTAGTGTCTCGTGTGAAAATATCGGGTTACTACCAATCTTTAGGAACCAGCAATGGGTATCATGGTGGTCCGGTTTTCGAGATGGATAGAACAGAGGAGGATGCACTTGAGAGATCCACGGATGAACGGATCATCATGGCAAAATGTGCTGAGATACAACATGCGATATCCGTTGGTGCGTATTTATATTTGTTTCCTTTTCCTTTCATTTTTTCTCATTTTTCAGAAATCTTGTTGATTTATGCTTCTGTTTCACTTCATCTTTTTTCTTTTCAAACTCTTCTCTATACAGTCGCTTTCCTTTTGGAATGGACTTTTATTCATATTGAAAATTATATAAAGACTTGTGAAAGTTATTGTAGTTCTGTTTACTGGATCCTAATATTCAGTTGAACAACTGAAACACATATTTTTAAATCCAATACCTCAAGTCAAACCTTATTTTTCTTGAACCTTGTTCCAATTATTACGGTATCTGTCAGTATTGTACAGTATTACTGCTACTGGTATGTACAAGTGTGTACAATGCCATCTAAGTTTAGGCTATGACTGAAGCCTAATATTATCTCATATAGAAATGGAACTTTCAAGGTTGCACTCTGCAATGTTGATACTAAAACATTATAGGAATCCTCAATTACAAGTACATATATTTTATTATAAATTGACTAATTGCAGCTTCTTCACCTTTTGTTTGCAGGTGCAAACTCGTTTCTTTTTACGCAATATAAGTATATGAGCGTTTTCATGACGTTCTTTGCCGTAGTAATTTTCCTTTTCCTTGGATCGGTTAATAGCTTCAGCACAAAATCCCAACCATGCACCTACACCCCAAACCAAAACTGCAAATCAGCACTTGCAAATGCATTTTTTACAACAATAGCCTTCCTCCTCGGTGCATGCACTTCCGTTTTTTCGGGATATCTCGGCATGAAAATAGCCACTTATGCCAATGCAAGGACTACATTGGAAGCACAAAAGAGCATTGGTACAGCTTTCAAAATTGCATACCGGTCCGGTGCAGTGATGGGTTTTTTGCTTGCATCAAGTGGATTGTTAGTGCTATACATATCTATAAGTTTGTTCAAGGTCTATTATGGAGATGATTGGGAGGGTCTCTTTGAGGCAATAACAGGTTATGGGCTTGGTGGATCTTCCGTGGCACTCTTCGGTAGAGTTGGTGGTGGAATCTATACAAAGGCAGCTGATGTTGGTGCAGATTTGGTCGGGAAGGTCGAAATGGACATTCCAGAAGATGATCCACGAAATCCTGCAGTATGATTTTTTTTTCCCCCTTTTTTTGTTTATATATTAGGAAGCATATTTCTCAACTTTTATTACAAATTTATAATACCAATTAATCCTGCTAAGTGGTAAGTAAAAGGGGATACTTAACTCGTATTGGTTGGGTCCAATAACTATTAATTATAGAGTGATGGGGCCTGCCAGTTCTAATTCTGTACCAGGTATATGTACCAGTTGAGTGCTAGCAAGAAGCTCAATTTCAGTACCAGGTATAACTCAGGCATTTCGGCACAAGAAATATTACTTACAGCACTGACTAATCCATGTTATTCTTCTTTACTGCCGGGAGAAAGTAGCTAGATTGGTTGTATCAGATTTAGAACTGCATTGTAATACACTAATACTGTACTGGTACTTAATGGTGATCCTAATGTATCAATTAAAGCAGTACTTCATATTCTTTTTTACAGGTTATAGCAGATAATGTTGGAGACAATGTAGGAGACATCGCCGGGATGGGATCTGACTTGTTCGGATCTTATGCAGAGGCCACATGTGCAGCACTATACGTGGCATCAATCTCCTCTTTTGGTACCAATCACAATTTCTCAGCCATCTTGTACCCACTCCTGATAAGTGCAATGGGAATAATTGTGTGTTTGTTCACTACTTTATTTGCCACGGATTTTTTCAAAATCAAGGAAATTTCTAACATTTCGCGTGTTTTGAAGCACCAGCTCTTGATTTCAACTGTTTTGATGACTGCTGGGATTGCAGTTGTCACATTTGCAGCTTTACCCAAGAGCTTTACAATATTCAATTTTTCAAATCCCAAACATGTCAAGAATTGGTACTTACTTTTTCTCATTTTTTTTCTACTTCTTTTAGGGTTGCAATATGCAAAAACACTTATTAAACAGTGCTAAAGAATAATAAAATGCATTATTTTTTAACTCAAATGTGTATATATTATGTTAACAAAGGATTTGTTTTTTGCAATTATTCATTCAATTGTCTATTTTCTGTTGTATATAATTACAGGCAACTTTTTCTGTGTGTTTCTATTGGCTTATGGGCTGGCCTTGTAATTGGATTCACCACCGAGTTCTACACAAGCAATGCTTACAGGTGATCCATTTTCTCCTCACTAAATTGTGAATAGTAATTTATTAATTTTCTTTATTAATTTAAGGATAGTAGTAATTTGTCTAAAGATTATTTTTAGAAGTTAATTGTTTTTCTATACATTCCTTTCTCGATTTGTAGTCCGGTTAGAGATGTGGCTGATTCTTGCCGTACTGGTGCAGCAACCAATGTGATTTTTGGCCTAGCACTTGGCTACAAATCAACAATCATACCAAGCTTTGCCTTGGCAGCTTCCATCTACACCAGTTTTCGCCTTGCCTCAATATATGGAGTAGCCATGGCTGCACTGGGAATGCTTAGCACAGTTGCCACTGGGCTGTCGATTGATGCTTATGGGCCAATTAGTGATAATGCCGGTGGCATTGCTGAGATGGCTGGTACTTAAAATTTAAGAGAATAATTCCCAAACAGTTTCACTTGTGTTCCTACAGAACATAATAATATCTGTCAAACAAAAAATATAGTTCATAAACCTCTGGCATACACGAAGTACTTGTACAGTCCTTCCCCATTTTTCTTGAAAATGCACAAAGGAAGGAGGGGTATTAGCATTTTAAGTTTGGTAAGGACAAAACCGAATAGTTCCTATACTTCATCGGGGTATTTTATAACAATTCTTTTTTTTTAGGGGTATGCATAAAATTGTGCAAGTACTTGGCTGAAAGGAATTTCAATATATATAGCCTGGAATAGCTTACCATGAAATAACTTATTAAGCCAAAATTAAACCATTGCTTAGTTGTAGAAGGGATGACAATTAAGAATTGGCAAATATCACCCTGCCATTGGCAAAAGAAGTTGGATTTGGACTTCAATCTTTTTTCATGAAGATAAAAGAAAGAAACCAAAAAGAAAAAGGAAAGGATAAAACTAGGGTCTCCATAATTTTACAAGGAATAAAATATCATGTTGGAATTATGTTATTTTTTGAGAAGATATTAGTTTCTTCTAACAGGTATGAGCCAGGAGGTTCGGCAACGAACTGATGCACTTGATGCAGCTGGTAACACTACTGCTGCCATTGGCAAGGTATGCATTCTTTGCCTCTTCTTTTTTATTTGAAGAAGTTAGAAAATACACTTACATTCTTCCAACAATGCCAAAAATTAAATAGAAATCTCTTTTTTGTAAGTGTATTAAAATGCAATTGAATGGTTCGATTTCTTATGTTTCCTTCTAGGGCTTCGCTATTGGTTCTGCTGCATTGGTATCGCTAGCATTGTTTGGTGCATATGTGAGCCGGGCTGGTATTGCATCAATTGATGTACTAGACCCGAGAGTATTTGCAGGTATGATGGTGGGGTCCATGCTCCCCTACTGGTTCTCTGCGATGACAATGAAGAGTGTTGGTACCGCCGCTCTCAAAATGGTAGAAGAGGTAACATTGATTATTCCTTCCTAAGATTACTGAAAATACATTCAAAGCTCCAAATGTTATGTGAATTACCAAAATGCCCTTAGCTTCAAGTGCAGAACTATGTATGTGTAACAGGTAAGGAGACAGTTCAATACCATACCAGGTCTGATGGAAGGACGTACCAAGCCTGATTATGCAAGTTGTGTGAGGATATCGACTGACGCTTCTCTCAAGAAAATGGTTCCTGCTGGTTTTCTAGTAATGGCAAGCCCCTTGGTTGCCGGTACATTTTTTGGGGTTGAGGCTCTTGCTGGTCTTCTGGCTGGTGCACTGATTTCTGGTGTGCAGGTATGGCTCCTATTTGTGTATTGTCCTTTTCTTCTTTTATGTCTAATCTCTTAGGATATTATGTACTGAGGTCTAATTTGTTTAGGTTGCCATTTCTGCATCAAACAGTGGAGGTGCTTGGGACAATGCAAAGAAGTACATTGAGGTATATTTTTGTTTATCTAGCACTAGTTGCCAACCAAAGAAAATATTAGTACAAGTAAAATCTCTTTTAAAAAATACTAGTACAGCCACTGCTGCTCAAGGGGACCAGTAATTATCTTCTTATTTGAGATATACCAAGACAGAACAAGCATTCAATATAATATAACTCTAAAGAAAATGATACTACTACAGCTGCTGTTGAAAATTAGACAATTAGACTATTTAAAATTAATAATGGGCGTACCAAGTGCCGAAAGCTCCCACACATTGTGGGGGTCTGGGGAAGGGAATTTCTAGGCAGCCTTCCCTTGCATTTTTGCAAGGAGGCAAGTGGAGATACTCTACCACTGTGCCAGGCGGGCCCACCCTTCATTTAAAATTAATAACCAAGTTTAAAAGAAAAAAAGAAAAAAAGATTCCCCTTGATAAATAGCAGTCTATAATGTTGAGTACAAAAATACCTGTTCATATAACATTATAAAAAAGCTCAAATAAATAAATAAACAGATAAATTACCATCAATCATCATATACATTAGCTAGCTAAAAAAATTCTGGCTTATACATATTATCTTAAATAATAATAGGCTGGAGCGTCTGATCACGCAAAATCTCTGGGGCCCAAAGGATCAGATTCACACAAGGCAGCCGTGATTGGTGACACAGTGGGGGACCCACTCAAGGACACATCTGGGCCATCCATCAACATCCTCATCAAGCTCATGGCTGTTGAATCCCTTGTCTTTGCTCCCTTTTTCGCAGAGCATGGAGGTCTAGTCTTCAAGTAGATTCAACAGGAACTAACTTTTAGCTTCAGTTTTTTGTTCCCTCTCCTAATATCTATAATTATCACTTGTTCAGATTAAACTTATATGTACGTATGTGTTTAGTATTTAGATGTGTTTTTAGCCTCCTTTACTTCATAATTTTTTTTTTTTTGTTATCATTTCTTCGTTCTAGGTCTTTTTAGACGAGTGAGGTAGTGAGCAGCATTTTCTTGATTGTAAAAGAAAGAGAGATACCTTGTGGCTTATGGGGTACTAGTCACCTCTAGCTTAGCATGACTATCAATTCACCAAAAAAAAAATATTATTATGCAATGAATTTCAGTTTAGTTCAATTCATACATCTGCTTAGTTTGTTTCTAAAAACTAATTCAGGGTAAAAAATACAACAAAGAATAACCAACAGTGGTCCAAATTTAAGTTCGGTCCAAACTTCAGAAGAATCTAATAACACAAAAGTACGACAACAATTCTCCAAATACAAACAAACACTTGCTTTAGTATTGACATAATCAAATATCAGTCATTTCATACAAAAGTTGCATCAAGAGTTCAGGCATAAAAAATCTAAGGCTGCTTTAATTGCACATAAGATGTTTATCTATTGATTATTCAACTAAAATATCATCGTGCAACATAACATGACCTACCAAACTGATTTTAAAGAACATGTTAACCAACACCTTTAACCAACCCCCACCAATCATTTCCCCCAACACCCCAATTTTTACCGTACTACACCTTCAACAAATGCCCCACAAAACTTTAAAAGGCAAGGGGCTTCACCATAAATAAACTAGTCCCTAAACTTAATCGTATAATTCAAAAAAAAAAAAAATTTAAGGAAAAAAAAAAAGCAAGGTCTTTTTTCCACCGCGGGTCAGAGTCCTTAAACCTTGCTAACAAATAATGTTACAAAGCTCACTACACCTATTGCAGTAAACATAACATGCGCAAAAAATGTACAGAAGGATGAAACTACTAGACCTCTCCAGCTTTTCTCATAAGTCCCCTAGCAGCTTCAACTCAGCTCCAAGTCGGTGCACCACCTCTTCCTTTTCCTTTTTATATGTTTTTCGAGCTGTCAATACCATTGAATTTTCAATTTGACAAAAAAAAAGCATGGCCTCATCTTACAGGATACGGCTCGGAATTGCTCAAAGGAGTAGAGCAATCATCAGGTAACTGTGTATCGTGATTTACTTCCACTTTATTTTCAGTTTTGCCATCGTTTTCAGTTGTACTTTCTGAGTTACTGAAATCGCTTCCATTTGATTCCTTCTCAGTTTGCGTAGACACGTCAACCAGTTTATCACTTGTTGGTTCATCCACCTGGTTATCTTTCTTTGTCAAGATGGCAATCTTACTGCTTGTCAAACGCGCCTCGAGTTTTGGTTTCTTTGCTACCACATCTCCGCTGTCATTGCACTTGTTTGTGTCACACATGCTATTGGAGGAAGGTTTGCGTTTGTGCTTGGAGATGTTTAGCGGTGCATTCTCATCTATCAGACTGTCTTCATTTTTCTTAGCAGGTGGTGGTGGCGGGTTGTAATCCTCATCATCCTCATCATCTTCATAGTCTACAAGACCCGCTGAAATTGGCCTGATAAATAAAATTAAAAAAAAAATACTGATTACATGATACCAGATAATAGGTTCACAAAGTATTAAAATAGAATCAACAAATATTTACCTAATTGAAGGATGGTTAGATTTAGTGCCGTTAGGTACCCTGTTATTTTTAGGTCGTGTGCTTCTATTTTGCCTGTGTGTAGCATTTCCAGCTGAATCCTCTTCATCACTACAACCAATGAAAAGTGATTAAAATGTTGACAGCGAAGTACTGCTTGTTATTAACAAACAAACAAAAAAAGTACTGCTTGCTTTGCCATGTAGGCAAACTAAAATTATATATTTTTAGAGTAAGGCTACCATACATTGCAATACATAGGCATCTTTGTGCATTGGACTATAAAGGCTACCATACATTGCAATACATAGGCATCTTTGTGCATTGGACTATAAATCACCGGATTCAAAGTTCAAATAACCGATCCAAACCGTTCATCTTGTTCTCCACATTAATAGGTGTTTGGAGACCAAATTTTACATTTTTTGGAAAAAATTTTACTTTTTTTTTAGATTTATTGAAAATCGCTGTTTTTCAGACAAATCTGGACCATAAAAAAAAGCGATTTTCAATAAATCTAAAAAAGTAGTAAAAAAATTTCAAAAAATATAAAATTTGGTCTCCAAACACATATTAATATGGAGAACAAGATGAACGGTTTGGATCAGTTATTTGGACTTTGAATCCGGTGATTTATAGTCCAATGTACAAAAATGCTTATACATTGCAATGTATGGTAGCCTTACTCATATTTTTAAATGCATGGAATGATCAGTAATCATAATTAGGATGGCAACTGACAAGACTAGCAGCCATCTAACCAAGTAAATTAAACGTTCTGTAAAACAAAAAATAACCAACCTGTCCTCATTGAAGTAGTCTTCTTCTTCCTTGTCAAGACCTCTATCCTCAGATCTTCTCCTTGCTTCTCCCTTTGCATTGTTGTCTGTTTTTTGTTCGCCGTTATTCTCTAAGCACTGCATAAAATTGATTCCCAATATAGTAAAGTTGCGTACTATTTTACCAAGATTTTAGAAAAGAAAGCTACTCCCATGTGGTCCCTTGCAAAACAATAATATCAGCTATGCTCCTATAAACAAAAATGGAGAACAAAACAGGTAGCCATACGAAACAGTTCAAATGTTACCTCTAACACATCCCCTTTATCTTAATTAAAAGAACACCAAACTACATCTCTAGAAGAGGTAGGAATGGCAATTTGATAATTTGTTCAAAATAAATTAGCAGAGACAGGTGACATTTCGTATGTTTTAAGGATAGATATTTCTGGCTTTAGGGGATATCTTTAGTGTCTCAGTCTTGTGGACATAGAAATGGGACTTCACCATCCTAAGTTCACATTTTTCTCTGAAAAAACTATACACACATGCAATTATCATTGAGTTCAATTATTTCAAGAACTATTACACAAACATAAAGTAGAGTATAGGTCACTGACCTGGTCGTATTTGATTTTTAGGGCTTGAATGCTCCCCAAGTGCTCAAACTTTTTAAGCTGCTCTGAGAACGTCTCCACCACATAAACTACTAGAGATTTCAAATTATCCTGGAAAATTTACAAGTCCAAAATTTAATCTAATTTTATTCATGTAGGTGCCTTTCCTAGTTGAATTTGCCAAGTGCTACGGATTCGATTTGAAGCATCAAATGCATGATACAACACAAGTAAAAATAAACATTGGTTAGTTTCAAGCTCGATGATGTTAATGGGAGTTAATATATGCATAAATGTTAAGAAAGGTTAGTCAAGTTAACTGAGGCTAAGTTAAACAACTTGGAGTTAACTGAATTTGATCAGACATGATCTTGGCACAAATAAAGCAACTGACTGTTTACTAATGTTTCATTGCAGTCCTTGAAGTCCAGAACAATCAATACTATAATATTTAAACAAAAAACAAAGTAGATACCTTGCGTATGTACTCAAGTAACTCCAGAACACCAGAATGGAGCATGTTGTACCTGTTCCCATTTTCACAGAATGCGTCGATAATCGGTTTCAACAGATTGTTTTTCACAATGTGACGAAGAAGATGTTCATCCTGGAAATTATTATATGAGAGAAGAAAATAAGTGCACAAACATCGAGGTGCATTATTTGACAGCACAGGATATGATGAAAATCATTTCAGAGCTTAGAAATGTTTAACACTCATCAGTAAGATGTGGCCAAAATAATAAATAACAGAAAGAAGCATTGGTGCAACACTAAAACACACAAACATAGACACAAAAGGAGGGAAGGCAAACATTTCGAGAGATGATGGTGCGCATAAATCGAACGACGGCCACAACAAGAAACCTCTCCTTTCTCCGTGTTAAAGTTAGAATTTTCTCTATTGCATTATTTATCAAAAAACTACACCTGTAAAATAGAAAAAAAAAATATAGTAAATAAAGACATCAAGTGAATAAATATGAAACAAAACATTGAAAAAATAAAGTGCCGCAAATAAATAAGTGAATGAATAAATGAGGATCTATTATAAATGAAATAAAACTCCTTTCATAAGAAATTACTTTATCCTGTAGGGATGGTGTACCACACAAAAGCACAGCAACTCGCATATATTCATCAAAATTTCGGACTTGGCTGGTAGGTTATCTGATTCGTTGCTTCTACTAGGACCAGTAGAGGAGTTCAGTCCTCCTTGGGAATATTTCTTCGGAGAGCACGATTGTGCTATTACATCAACCAGTTGATCAAGATAGTTTTCGTAGAATATGTCTATTATTGCATCTTTCTGTAACAAAAGAAAAATGTTTCAAAAAGAAAATTCAAGAAGAACAGATTGCTGACTTGAAAAAGTTCAACGAGCTGCAAATATAAAATATAATGAAATGCAGTTTTTTAAACCCCTGTACATACAAAACTAATATCCAGAAACAACTGATAGCTTTAAAAATTCTGAATTTTAAAAATCTTATATATTACTATCAAGAACTTACTCACCAGAAACAAACCAATAGCTTGTATACATAAAATTACTTTTCCAAATAAATAAAACAGAATTTCATGGAAGCCACTCAATCAATCTTTTTAATAAACTAATAACAGCATAAAGCAGGACCATAAAAAGGAAACTTAGAATCATACAAAGTTCAATGATGAATAAATAATAAAGGCAAGGCACCTGAGTCCCAGACATCGTGTAGGAGTCTATCAAAATTCGAATAATTTCAAGGAACTGACAGTGCATATCTTCACCAAAGTCCGTTATCATACCCTTAACCTGAAAGAGATGATCCGAAGTTGATAAAAAACAGAGTAGGCAAAAGGTCATCATCACAAATTAGTAAATTACAGAACAATAATTTATGTTCCAAAAAAACATAAAAGAGTAATGGGCCTGTGTGGTGACAGGCATAGTGGTGGAATAAAAAACTGAGTGGCCTGAAGAACTTCTACTCCACATTCTTGTTTGAGAGATAAAACGGTAAAAAATTCCTTGGCAAAGGCTTTATTCCACAATTCCACCTCACCCACACCCCAAAAAATGATATTATCTATTTCCATTTGGTTGGAATAGAGGAGGGGTGGAAGTGCAAAAGAGAGGTTTGACAGCAAAATTTCCGGCCCAGTCCCACAATAACAAGTCCAATCCCTTTAGGCATCTATTCCAACTCAATTCCACAAGAATCTGTCTATAAAAATAGGAATGCTCTTGGAAGATTCCCACCCCCAACCAGAAAAAGGATTGCTCTAGTAGTGCAAAAAAACATACCAACAGGCCAAGAAGTGTGTTTCCTTCTTGTTGTATTATGAAGGATCTGAGCAGATTTGGGTCTTGATTCAGAAATAGTATTAATATGTCTGTCCTGCTCATGTCAGCAAAAAAATGAAGTTTGCATGAGATGCTTATATCATATGGAACCAGCAAACGATCCTTATTCGGGGTGTCACATGAATCAGGTCCATATCAAACGTTTACCACTAAACCGGTTTATTGTTTTCACTTTCAGTTAATATTAGAAGGCTAACTGGGAGCTTTTAGTATTGATACAGTTCGATTTCCGGTAAAAAGCAGGTGGCTTTGGTACTACCACGACAAACAAAATGATGGATTTCAAATAGTGCTTCAAAATCCAACGAAGTCAAATCTCTATCCTTATCATAAGGGTTCAGATATTCAGCATAGATATAAATCAATAGACCACAAACCAAAATAAAAAATATGGCCTACATTTAAAAACTTTAATCATATTAAGATTATCAATAAAATTCACAAAAAATATCTCACAAGAAAAAGAAATACCCAGCAGAAATAATTTTCTTATCATGACTCTGCAGCACGTCAACAATGATGTCAAATATGCCTTCGTTAGCAAGATCCCTACAAGGATGATGCATTATTGGAAAAAAAAAAATCATTCAATCCAGGAGAAACGAGATGACCCTATTTCTTTCCCACAACAAAGACAGGAAAAAAAAAGATATTACCTGAAAAGCCGCAGCTGTTGTACCAACTGGAGACTTTTACTGAGAGAACAGAACTCGTGCAAGAACAAAACCTAAACAAATAAAAGAGAAGGAGAGGGAGCGGGGACCGAGAGAGAGAGAGACAGTTGTAAAATAATGTTAGAAGCAGCAGATATCAATCAGAAAGGTTTGGTAGCAGTATTACACCATGCCCTAACATGTCTTACCAGATCTCTTTTTGAATCACATGATACAGCATCTGATTTCATCTTAGCAAACAGCTCTTGAATGAAACATGAATCATCTTTCAGCAAGGAGATTACCTAAATGAAGAAGAACCACAGTTTCAAAACATATAATAATAATGACTAGAAGAGAAGTCTTTCTGGATAACCCTCTAAAAGTCTAACAACAAAAATAAAAAGAAAAATATCCAGCAAACCTCAACAGAAAATAGTGAAAACTTGAGGACTTTCTTGTAGTTTTGTTTTTATCTGTTGAAGTTAATAAAGCCTATTTTCTGGAGGCACAGGGAACATTATTGTTGAGGTTGTGCCAATCCATGATCCATATAATAAAGCACAGAAGATCAGATCAAAGAAAAATATTAGAAAGGAGTCCTAACCACCGCATTGTTTGAATGTATAATTGAATTGAGGCTGGCAATTGTAGCATCATCCAAGGCCCTCGGAAGTATCACATCCTAAGTTTTGTGCAAATCCCAGTATAAACATCAAGTACTCACTGATAAACTAAATGAATATTAGAAGTACCAGTGACACAAGCAAGATACGATATGGAAAAAAATTAACCTTAATGTAACCAACTCTGTATGACTGGTGTATCTTCGTAAGAACTGAATTGTTTTTTATAGGAATTGCCTGAAACAACATAATATGAACTGTTAAACAGATCTTTCAAAAATAAACAGAAAAAATAATAAGAATAAAGTACCTCTTTGAAAACAACATGCTCTTTGAGAAAAGCTCGATGATTCTGAGCCTTAGGTACCTCTGGGTCATCTGTTTCAAAGAAGTGTACTACTTCAATGCAAATAACATAGTACATATATTGAAAATACAAGATCTGTTTTACAAAACTAGTCTACAGAGTCATCAAAGTACATTTTGCCACTTAAAGACGAATCTGTGTGTGCGTGCACGCGTGAATGTTGTGTATAAAAATAACAAAATATAAGAAGAACATACATTCAAGAGCGCCAATGATATCCATAATAAAATCATCAGAGAACATCCGATCAAATATTGTAGGATTGTTCAGTAAGACTGCGTAAACAACCAGTAAGAAATTCATCATTTCATTTATAAGTCCAGTGCAGTACATATATAGCTCATGTTTTCTAGCGATGTTTTTAGTGTTATAAAATTATTTAAGGAACACTAAAATGAAAGACAACAAATACAAACATAAAATTAATTTAAACATAGTTAAAAATACGCACTGATGCCCCTGACCAATCGATACATCATGTGGAGGCCATCAATGTTATCCAAGTCTTCACTCATTCGAAATATATCAACCAGCTTTGGGAAAAATTCACTCTGCACCGAGTTTGATTAAAAACTTATATTTAGTCCAACCTCCTAATTAGAAAAGATAAAATAGCCAACAGGAAAGATAGAACTAATAAGTAAAACAATAAAGTTCGCATATTGAACTTACATCTTGCGCTATCAATTCAGCTACACGCATCTGATCTGTAATATTGCACTCTAAAATTGTCTGAAAATTCATAGAGAAGAAAGAAAAGGCTGTCATGTCTGTAGGCTCAGTTAATATGAAATAAGCTGTCATAGAAAAGTTCATGTCTGGAAAAAAAAATTGCACTGCTTTAGGGTGCATGCATATCTGTGAACAATTGGTCACAAATGCAGACAGATTCGACCAAGCACGGGTATTTTAATAGAACTACAATCAAATAACTATTTTGGATGTTAGGCTCAGTTAATATGAAATAGTTGTCATGTTGAATTGGTTAAAATGTATAGGCAATTAGGCACCAATTAGTCATTTTTACTTAACCTCAGTACAACAGTTACACTTACACATGCAGATGCAGTAGACAATTAGTTGTAATTTACAACCAGAAAAGAAATAATAAATAACATAAAAGCTAAGAGGAATAAGAGCATTAGAAATGAATTCAAGGTAAACTGTTTTAGGCACCAATTAGTCATTTACTTTACCTCAGTACAACAGGTACACATGCAGATGCAGTATACAATTAGTTGTAATTTACAACCAGAAAAGAAATAATAAATAACATAAAAGCTAAGAGGAGGAGAGAGCATTAGAAATGAATTCTAGGTAAGTTTGGACAAACCTTCAAAAGTAAAGGTAGACTGCGCAGGTCAACAGGTGGAAGCTCCCTCAAATCGCTAGTTACAGAGCGAAACGAACCTTCTGCAGAAGTAAGAAATACAACCTTACTATAAATCTCATCAAAGCAACACAAAAAATAAGAGGAATCAGGGCAACTTTTCTAAAAATACCATTTGATTGCAAAATCCGAGAAGGTTCAAGAGCATCCATCGCTGGACGGGGACCAGCTTCAAGACCTAAAAAATGGCAGTGTGTAATAAGAAAAGCATACAACTACACAGATTTTCAAATTTGCTTATGTTGTGTTGTCAGATCTAATATGTATCAATTCACTTCTTAAATTCAACCAAATGAAAAGAGTAATTATAAGAATTATGAAATAAAAGTAAAAAGATTGGTTTTGGTTCAGTACAATTTGGTACAGGTCATTATGTGTTGGTACTGGGCAAATATCCTTGGTGATGTTACATAAGATTGAGAAAAGTACCTCCAAGATTATTAAAATGCATGTTTCTCTGAATGCCACCAATATTATCCCTACAAAACAAAAATGGATTATAAGGATTTTACACCAACTTCACGCATAAACCACAGAAGGTGAAATGTTTAACTTGGTATGCTGAAGTGCATACTAACATTGAAAAACTTTGCGTGTTTTGCCAAATATCTATATTGCCAACTTCATACAAACACATTTGAATAGTAAATTGAATAAAAAAGCTATAGATCAACTTAACTCGATGAACCAGCAAAAATAAAAATCTAAGGTCAAGTATACTTCGGTCATGAATAAGAGTGTTTTGAGAAAAAGGCAAAAAGAATCAACATTTCTACTAATAACACTAAATAAGTGACAGTGGAGCTGGGGTACAAACAAAAACAGTACCATATATAGGAGCAACCGGTAGCCTCCTGGAAGCTCAATGCCAATTCAGTAGCCAATTCTGGGTCTCGCCATGAAATAATCGTATCTGACATTAAAAGAAAAATAGCATAATATTAAGTGTATCAGTTCAACAAGACTCAAAAAGTTTTAACTTGAAACTAATGTATCAAGTAATCTCCATTCTCATATCAGCATCAGACTGAACAGTTAAGAGTTTAGTGTTCACCCCACAATTGGGACTTGGACAAAGGAGGTAAGCTGATATTGGACCTGTACAGGAGGAAGAATATTTTGGTGTATATCCCTGTTAATAATAAAATAGCAAATATGCCCAGAACCCTAACACACTCACTCAGAAGCATCAGCTGATTGCACCCATTCAGAGCTTCAAACACAGACAACTTTTGAGATCTAGCATCTAAAGCATGCACTCAGACAACTATTCCAGATGCATGCATTCAGAATTCAAGCATAGTATTTTTTATTCTTTCTAAAAGAAACACCACTGTAATTCTTTATAATTTCGGAATAGACGTAAAAGAAATTTCCAGGAGACATAGCAAGAACATTATTAACAAAAAAGAATACCTTCTTGCCTCCTGTAAATATCATCAGGTGAGATACAGTGAGCTAACAATGTCTCGTTATCTTCTTCATCCAACACTAGCAAACCTAGCTCCTTTGACCCCTAGAATTGACATATCTAATAATATCAAAATCTAGTGTACTTTCAGCTAGTAGCAAGTCTTGACCAAAACAGTATCATAGAGCTCTTACAAAACTAAAAGACAATTTTTGTGTTCTTTCCTTTGTTTTTTGGGTGTTAGGACAGAGTGCTTCATTTTGGTATAGAAAACGATGCTATAACTGACCACATTTAAAATAACTGCTGCTCATAAAGAAAGTAAAGGTGCTTATTGTAAACAAGTTGCACAAATTGGATTTTTTTTTTTTTTTTTTGTTTAAACTGTGATTCTCTATGGCCATGCAGTTCTTTGACAAGTACAGTTATGCTGGCATCATCCCATTATGAGAGTCACAATTTATATAAAAGCAACCACAAACAACTATACATGTCTGGGTATAATTCAACAAAGGCTCAACTAAATCACAAAAAGATAAATCTCAATTCCATAAATTTCTGATAAGTATGAACTTAACCTCCATGTACTCTACAGTGACATGCCCAGTTCCTTGATCATCCCACTTCCCATCATCACTCAACCGATACAGCTTCACCCGCTGAAATGATTTTTTTAAACTAAGCTTAAAAGTGTAAGGAAGTAAAAGATAAGAGGGAAAGGCCCATGTATAGAATTGCAAAGCTAAATGATCGTACGTATCAACCAATATAACGAAAGTACCTATCGCAGCCTCCATGCCTAATTTATTAAAAGCCTAATATTACCCCCTTCTACATCACCAATTGGCAAGATACAGAGTGGGAAAGAGAGGGATAGATGGAATTGAATCGTCCGCCCCCTGGGGTGCAGGAAATTTCTGCCCCCAGAGTCACTGCGGGGTGAGACCGGCTACTGTTAAAGGGGCTGGTTACTGTTACTTTTTAAAATGAGGGTCCACTAACAATGACTCTGGGGGCAGGAATTTCCTGCCCCAGGGGGGCAGACGATTCGATTCCGGGATAGATTTGCGTCTTTTATATTATTTGGAGAAGGTGATTGTTCAGAAGATGTTCCTTGTTTTGTAACAGCATACCAAATCCTATGCATTTTTGTAGGTTTATTAAGCATTTCTCTAATTTTCTTTAATGCGTAGGAGGTATTTCCTATGCTGAAAGTAAGTGCAAGTTCCTGAGTTTTGGGAGTGTATGAATCAAGTGGTACATAAATTGGCCCCGTGAATTAAAAGCATCAATTGGTGACACTAATTTACAAAAAAAAGTGGGTACTCTACTTGTCCAATTCAGAATAATCAAATAACCTGTTAAAATGTAAAAAGCCTAAACTCGTACAGCGAAGCATGGATATTCAATTGACTTGAAATAATTAATTTTACACCTAATATGGACAAATTTGCAACTATACACGATAAAGCAGTACAAAAAATAATACTGTAGCCAGGTTAACATATAAGGTGAGAATAAAACCCGTGTACATCAATTTTCAGTACCTACCATTCAACTTGATCAGTAAAAACACCTCCAATTCTTCAATTCTAGTAAAGGGAGAGTGTAAATAGATTCGCAATAGCAAATCAAAGAAAATCCTAAATACTAGAAGAATTACAGACGGAAACGGTCAAACACCTACTTGCATATTGTTGCTGGTAGAATTGGAACTCTTCCCTTGACCTCCCATGGAAGAAGCCACGAACAAGCACCTCGATTCGTCCAATAGAAGAGAAGTCGTAATTTTCAGAGGTAAAGTCGATAATTGGAACACCGCAGTGAGCTAGGGTTTGTACGAAGGGACGCCCGGGGACTTAAAAAGCTAGTATCAGAAGAAAGGTTTAAGCTAGCGAGATAGGAGCAGAAACCCTAACCGCCATTAACGAAGCAAGCGCACGGGAGAGGGAGGGAGAGAGAGAAAAGAAGAGGGATTATTCGGCCTTTTTTTTTTGCGCTCTTAACTTTTCTCTCTCCTCTCTTCTAATTTTCTCTCTCTACCGAAACAAAAGAGGAGAGAGAAATAATCCCAAGGACACGGAACGCGTATCCACTGCATTAACTCAAAAGAAAATCTTTTCAGTTTAATGCATGTCGGCCGTTTGATCAGGACCGGGTCTTTTAATATTAGTGTGGATCTCAATCGGACGGTTCATATCTATTAACGCACGGTAAGTTAATGCAGAGGACACGTGGACCTTTTCAGATATGTACGGTGAATGAATTAAGAAAATTACATGGCACGGCTGCTGCGAGCTTCAGCACGACACGGACACGGATCTATCGATCCGTGACGACGGATTGACATGCTGTTGGAACTTGAGGTCATGTTAGGTTGTGGAATAAAGTTAAATTGGATTAAATTTTTTATTTTAAGTTAAATTGGAGTAAGCTAAATTATTTCTTTAGATGATGTAAGTTACTTCAATTTAATTCAAATTTTACTCTATCTTAAATCGCTTAAGTTACTTTTTATTTGGTTTCTTAAACGTGGAGTAAGAGGTTTACTCCACAACCAAACATGACCTGAGTGTTGAACTTTGACTTGTAAGTTGTGAGGCACGACACGGAAAGGAGTGTCTTACTAAATTATCATGATTAAATTGATTTATACGATATTTTACAATATGTTTTATTTACTAAGTTATGATAATCCAAAATTTTATATAATTTTGTAATTGGTGAGTTATGAAGTTGAGAGTACAATTAGGACGTTGTTAGCTCACAAAATTTCATAGTGAACTCTATTTCAAAAATTTATAGCATTATTCAAACTATTGTAATTCATCTGCATTTTTTTTATATGCAACAACCCGTAGACTTGATTTCATTAATAAAAAATTAAAGAAAACTTTCCGCTACTGTTAAATTGACAGAATAAAACCCTGCTAATGAAGATAAAATAAAATAAAAATGCTACTCTTTAGTCTTTACCATAATTAATAAAGCATGTTACTGCTGGTACCGTACCAGTACCCTATAATCTTGGTAGCGCACATAAATTAAAACATATTATATTTATATTACATATTAGAAAGTACTATACGGAGGGCAAATGTGACCAAACACGAGGTGAGAAATGGGGAGTGCATATTCTCTGAGATATCTCAACTTTTGCGTGACCGACGTGTCCGATGCCTATTCGGGGGTGATCTAGGGGGTCAGTATTATGTGTGCTTCGAGATTCGTGCAGAACATATTAAAACGGTTGGGATTTTCCATAAAGTCACGCAAAGTTTGAGATATCTCAAAGGATACGAAATCAGAAATGGGACAATACAGAACAACACAAGTCAGCACGGGTAAGTGTGACCAAACACAAACAATTTTGAATTCGGATAATTGGGAGTTCGAAGGCCTCGTGGCAACTTGTGATTACCATATATTTTCCATCAATCACGATCTGACGGCTCAGATCTAGTTTGCACCTGAAAATATTATATCCCCACATAATTGTTCTATAAAGTCCATTTTACCCCTCCAAATGTTATTAAATAATGATTATATGCGAGGTAGGGTAGGAGGACTAGGAGTGAAAAGGTTATTAAAATTACTAAATAAACCCCACTAGATCGAATTTAATGGCTATCTAGTTTATTAGTTTTGGTCTCTTTCATCATGAATACCACGAGGGCAGATCCAAAATTTTTATCAGAGAGGGACAAAAAAAATAACAAATCTGATTTAAATATTTAATTGGGTTCAAACCCATCAACTAATCAAATATTAGATAAAAATAATAATACTCTAGTTTCTAATTTCCAATTCTCTAATTTTTAATTTTCAATACTCTGACTTTTAATTATAATTACTAATAAAATTCAATAAATTTATTAAATTTAACATTAATTACATATCAAAAGTCCAGATAAGGGCAAATAAAATTTCAAAGGAGAGCAAAGTCGAACTGAACCTATCAATTTGTATAAAACTTCAAAATCTAGGAAGAGATAGCTGCCCCCCTGGAGTACACTGGGTCCGCTCCCAAATACCACCCCCATATTCATCAATTAAAACTAAATTCTCTCAAGCAAACAAAGCTCTAACAGTCCTCTATTCTTATATTAAGCACATAGTTTTTATGATCTTCTATTTTTTATACTGAGTATGTAGATGCTTTGATCTATTCTTATATTGTGCTCTAACAGTCCTCCGTTCTAATCAAACAATATACCTTTTTATTGTATGTACATTTTTTATATTTTTCTAGCGTAGAAGTCTAATTATTATGTGTATCTTCTTAATATTTTTCTAGTATATAAGTCTAATTTATTTAGACACGTATTCATCACATGTAGATATCATAATTTCTTCATTTTTTTAAATTATTTTTCTAAATCCCCTTATTTGATTGTTTGATAATCAGTTTGTTTCCATTATTAAAATATCATCACAGGATAAATAGTCACAGTTATAGTTGAAATTCTTAATTTCGTTGTATGTTATTCGAGGATATAGATCCACACATAATAGGCATTTATAGCAATAGGGAGTACAAATTCACATTAATAGCAATAAAAATACGGATCCACAAATAATAGCAATAAGAATCACATATCCACACTAATAGCAAAAAGTATACAAATTTTCATACAAAAGGACTGTAATAAAATGATAAAATAGTAAACTAATAAATTGTAATATTTTATTATAATAGAAAAATACTACACAAAGTCAATGTTTGTATGAATTAAAAATCCTCCAACTTATTTTCTATAAAATACTGAATTATGAACTTGCTCTTTATAATGTCTACATTTTAATATATTTTAACTTTATTTATAAATATTATTGAATAATTATTCCTTTTGTTAGTTTATGTTTATGATTTTTTTTATTCTCTTATAATATATTTTTATTGCAGTGAACGATCAGCCTTAGAAGTCATGAAGCAAGAAATTTGAAAGGTTTGCGAATCGAGAGCACAAATTCATAATAGAGGAGAGATCAAGTTACAATAATTTTTGAGTTACAACAAGTTACAACAACTATTTTTTACATTTTCAAAATCCAAATCGTTAGATGTGATCTCCACAATAAAATGTGCTTCCATACCAAATTTTACATTTTAATTTTTTTTTTACTATTTATTGACATAGGTACAAAATTCAATGGTATGAATTTGACTAGTTTTTATACCCATCTTAATAAATAGTAAAAAAATTCCAAAAAATATAAAATTTGGTCTCCAAGCACATTTTATTGTAGATATCACATCTAACGGTTTGGATCAACAATTTGGACTTTAAAAATAGAGGAGGGTTCAAATGCCTCCATTTTTTGTGCCTCCAACATGTCTCCGTTTTTAAAAACTTAAATAACTCAAAGCTTAAAACTTAAACGTCAAAATAAAATCGTTAGATGTAATCTATGTTATTTTCTCTATGTGCCCATAAAAAATTATCACATTTTGATTTTTCTTTTATATGAATCAATAAGTTGAAAAATCAACGTCTAGAAATTATCCATATTTGTATACATTTTTACACGCTCAAGATGACAATCAAAACAAAGTTAAAATGCCATAATTTTTTACATGTGCATAGATAAAATAATATAATTCATATCCAACGATTTTATTTTAAATTTTAAGATTTAAATTTTAAGTTATTAAAGTTTTTAAAAATGAAGGCATGATGGAGGCACAAAAAATGGAGGCATTAGAACCCTCCTCTTAAAAATATAGAAAATGGTTATTGTAACTCAAAAATTGTTGTAACTTGATTCCTCCTCTTCATAATAATAGTAATAATATTTTTTTTTAATTCAAGGTTCAAATTAACTAAATATCACTACACAAATGAAGGATTTTAGAGAAATGACATGAACGCGTCTCCAGTTGATTCTTGACTAATAAATTAAATATCAATTTTTTAATTTTCCATGAACACTCACAAAATTTCTAATCTTAATTTTGCCTTAAATGTAGTCCGTCTCAAGTCTGGCAAACAACGAGGAGAAAAAAAAAACAAAGAATATTGTTTTAAAGAAAAATTGGTTATTTGTCACTCTAAAACATTCAAATGGTAAAAATGTCATCTCGAATTTTGAAATTGTAAAAATGTCAGAAAGCAACTTCACAATTTGGCTATAAAATATGTTTAGTTATGGCAAAATTATTTGGAGGCAGGAGAAGAAGAGGAGGAAAAGAGGAGAGCATTTTAGTCATTAATTATTTAGAGTAGTAAAATTACAAATTAATGAAGTTTTGAGTGACATTTTTACAATTTCAAATTTCGGAATATCATTTTTATAATTTAAAAGTTTTGGAGTGATAAATAACCAATTTTTCCTTGTTTTAATGTGCAAAATCGGTCAATTTTATTTTAATTTTTCGTAATATTTTTGAAAAAAATTTAGATATTTTTGGATTTTAATACTACTTTATTGTTACGAATATAGTGGATAATCTATTCATTTGCAACTCTCAATATTAATTCCCACTACCCTGCTACCATTGGAATTTATATCTCACTACTATTTAGAATTCATTTTTATATTTATTATTGTAATGGTTTTTCAGTTACAATTGATAGCCTATAAATAGAGGCATTGTAATCTTATATTTTATACATGAGAAATATATGAATAAGAGATAGCCATTCTTTATATTATCTCCATTCTATTTGTGTTTGTTTATGTTTGCTTTATAACATTTATCATTTTTTGTAATAAAAAAATACAAAAAGCACTTCTAGGCTCGTGACATGCCGTGTTTGATTTTGGCATTCCTTTTTTTTTTTTTTAACACATACACTCGGAATCTATAGCAAGTGCTGTGCCTGTACGACACGGCACGTCTGATTGATACTCGAGCGCCGACACGTACAGATATATATGATACAAGTATACAACACGAGCTGTGAAATGATATTATTTTTCCCGGAATTTTTATTAATATCATTTAAAAAAATTTAGAGAATTTAAAAAATATCAAGACATTTAATTTAATCTGCAGCCCGCAGATTGAATTGAAGGCTCCAAAATTTAAATATTAGTATATTATAATGTATTTTTTGATTTTTTGATGTTTTTGTATTTTTGAAATTCTCTATAATTTGCAATTTTTTTTACAGTGGTATTAATAATTTTTTTTAATTATTTTAATTATTAATAGTTGTAAACTTGTAATTGCATGTGTGAGCTGCAAATCTAGTCCCAGGTGCGTGTCTGAGAATAATTATCTGAGCCAAGCTAGTTTTCTTGCATTAATATTTTGTGCTCATAGATCTCTCAAATATGGAAATTGCTAATATGCTATGTGCAGCATAGAGGGCTTCTGTGCAATGACTCAATGTTTGACTTTTTTAAATTATAATGGTCGATCTGAATAGTTCATCTTGCTCTCCAAATTAATATGTGTTTGGAGACCAAATTTACATTTTTTGAAAAAATTTTTTACTATCTTTTTAAATTTATTGAAAATCATTACAGAGAGCCACAATCCTCATCGGCCATGTACAAGTCTCATCTGATGGAGAAGGTTTTTTTTTTATTTTTCTATGAAATTCCTCACATTCTAAAATCATTTAATTTTAATCATTCCTATTATCCTTCTCTATCGGATTTGTTGTTGGTATTGGATTGATGTCTAAAGTATCATTTTAGAGATAGGATTTGCAAAAGGGAAGGATGGTACCAATCAGTGTTATCAAAAATATCCATTTAGGTTGATTAATCGGTTAATTAGTTGTTGGCGGTGATTAAACCGTCACAATTTTTTTCAGCTAATCGGCCGATTATTTTCAATTATGACCGATTATTCTCGATTATTTCTAATTAATCATTTGGAGGTACACCGTCCATCCGACGACCACATACTAGTGTTGCAAAATGCGGTATGCGGAAGAGCACTGCATACCGCATATACGGTATGCGGCCGCATATGCAGATTTTTATGCGGACTAATATATGCGGATTTTAAAATAAGAATTCATATATAATTTGTATCATTATACGCATAATCTCATAACAAAAATAAAAATACAAACATAAATGTGAAATAATGAATAGCTGTAGCCAACATATCAGTTATCACAGCAAACATAAATGCCACAACTCACGAGTCAGTTAGCACAGTATAATACAAACATAAATTTCATAGCATACAAACAACATAATACAAACATATCAAATAACATAAAATAACATAATACAAACACATCACAAGTCAATTATCACAACATAATACATAAATTTCATAGCATACAAACAACATAATATAAACATAATGCGGTTCTATGCGCCCGAATATGCGGCCGCATATGTAGAACCACATATTAGACCGCATATTAAACCACATAGAACCGCATTTTGCAACATTGCCACATACCATTATTTACAACACTGGTACCAATATCAATTTTTTTTTTCTTCTTTCCAGACAAATGTTATTCAAAAGAAGAAACATTTAACGGTCCGGAACAAACATTTTAATATTAACCAACTTCTATATATTTATATTTATATGGAGATGATGAATAATACGATATAAATTTTATTTATTGCTCAAATATATTTGTTCGGTGGCATTTTTTTATCTATACTACGTACCATATTCGGAATACAAATATATATTTTTTCATTTAGTTTATTAGATACAACCGTACAAATAAGAATAAACTTTTCCAAAAATATAATAGATAAGAATATGAAAATACTTCCAACTTATTGACTCTCCTACTTCATACCATTGTCACAAGATTCGCGAATTAAATTCGAATAATTCGTTTTTTTGGTGATACTGAACTGAACGGCAAATTATTCAGTTGACTGAACTTTGACAGAATTAAATTCGAATAATTTGTGAATTTTACGAATTTTTCCTGAATTTTATGAATTATTCACGAATATTTTCCACAACAGTTTTTTTTGCTCTCTTGCAAGGTTGAAATCTCCTGTTTGGATAATTCCGAATCATTTCCAAATTATACCCGAATTATATCCGAATTATTCCCGAATTATTCCCGAATTATAAATTTTTGACCTTCCGAATCAAATCCGAATAATTTATCAGTCACTATGCTTGAGAGCTGAGCCTGTTTAAAGACCCATTACGTAAATATACTCTTAACGACGTTATATAGAAAATCAGAGATCCCTTGACCTTCTCTTCACTTTGTATTCTCCGCCTCCACTGTATTTTACCCGTCGGACTCCCCGAGGTAGCCACCGAGCTCTCTCTCTCTCTTTTCTTCTCCAATCCTAGTTCTTCTACCATATTCTAGCGCTTTTTCTCGCAACAATGCAGTCTTCTCTGTCGCTTTCGCTCTCTCTTTCCTCCCCTCTCCCCACCAAAGCCAACCCCTCTATTTCCCATTCCATCCGTTTCTGCGGGTTGAGGCGGGAAGCTCTCGTCTCCAACCTCACACAGCGGATTCAGCAATCTCGGGTTTGGGTTCCACGAGCATTGCCTTCGGCCAATGGCAGCTCCGCTTCTGTTAAAGGAGGATTTGATTACGATCTTATCATAATTGGCGCTGGTGTAGGCGGTCACGGGGCAGCTTTGCACGCTGTTGAGAAGGTATCCCACTTTCTTTCCTAATTTTTATTGCTTTTGCTCTGATTTTGGTTTTGGCTGGGTTTCAGCATGTACTGCTATTGCAGGGTTTACAGGGTTTAAGGGATTTCACTAATTAGTGTAAATTCAATCTTTAAAAGAGGTGATGAATATCTCTTGCCAACTTATCTCTGCAGCATTAAGTTATGCAGTATTTTGAACCTTTTGCTTGAGCTCTAATCGGTAGAGTTTAGATATGATTTTAGGAGATAAAGACTTCTGTTAGATTTCCCTTTCTACTCTTTGTTGTTTCACCAGGGTAAAAAAATAGAGCTTTAGTTTGAATCCAGTATTTTCAGAGCTGATTTGAGGGAGTAAAGTCTTAAAGTAGAGATGATTTAGTGACTAGCTTGTAATTCTGACAGATTCTGGACACCTGTTGCAATTGGAGCTGAGCAGCTCTTTAAAGTATCCAATCCATAGTAACTGTTTTTGACTTGCGCTACTTCACAGGGTCTCAAAACAGCAATAATAGAAGGGGATGTAGTAGGCGGTACATGTGTCAACCGAGGATGCGTACCATCCAAGGCTCTCTTAGCTGTCAGTGGCCGCATGCGTGAGTTACATGATGAACACCATATGAAGTCACTAGGTTTACAGGTAAATGGCTTTACAGCGACTAATTAATAAAAACTTCATAGTTTTGGGACAGTACATGAACCTTATATGTACTGCCCAGTAGGATACTTCCCTCCGAGACCTACCATTTTTGCTTGACATTCGCTTTCCTTTATGGGATGGGATATATTGGCAACCATGACAACTGACATCGAAATATGTCAAAATAATAAATGTAGATTATATATATGTTATTTATCATTTAGATAGATTGTTTATCAAGTGTGGTATATCTGACAATCTTTTGGTGAGCAAATGCCGATAAATCTAAACCGTTGATTCTAAATCACTTGATATTTGATCAATTGGTTGAAGTATCAAAATACATGACCATTTAAATCATACAGAAGTTATTTACAACTATGTATATATATTTTTTATAAGCGATTGTTGGTTGTCAGTGTTGTCAATCAAATAAGTTTGTTGTAACCTATCCCTTCCTTTGTTAGCTTCTGTTTGTACCAAGATATGTTTCCAAGTATTTCTTTCTCAAGTGGTTGTATTATTTAAAACTAGTGGTATAGTTATATCATTAATAGTCCCTTTTTCATGATTTATTGTTTGTGCCTGCTAGGTGTCATCAGCAGGATATGACAGACAAGCAGTTGCTGATCATGCAAATAATCTGGCATCTAAAATCAGAAGCAATCTGACTAATTCAATGAAATCATTAGGTGTTGACATTCTGACTGGTGTGGGTACCATTGTGGTAAGCTTAACACTTCCCTTTTTTTCTTTCCACCTAAGGTTAACATATAGGTTGGTTCGAGTAAATTTCTGGTTCCAAAATGTTACGGAGACATACTGGTGTTAGATAATTCTCGGTACTGGTTTGAAACCATGTCAGGAAGACACAAATTTTTGGTTTCTAATAGTAGTCATTACTTGTAAAGGTTCAAAACAAGTATTTTTTATATTTAAAAACCTGCCAAGAATAGATGAATTTGAGGAGGTTATTGATACTTCCATTATTCTGAGCAAACTTTTCAGGGTCCACAAAAAGTGAGATATGGAAAAGTGGGGCTCCCTCAGAAAGAGGTCACTGCACGGGACATCTTAATTGCGACTGGGTCCACACCATTTGTACCGAATGGCATTGAAATAGATGGTATCTTATTTTTGATTGTATGATTTTTTTATGTTTTCAACTTCCTATGCCATCGCAATAATAGTCTACACTTGAGATTAGAAGCATTTCAAAAAGAGAAAAATAAGCAAAAGTTGAGTAAAAACTGTTATAAGAACAACACTCCATTTCCCAATAGTACCAACACATCTGGTATTATAAAGACAAATCCAGCAAAAATGGTAAAACAAAGAGCTTCGTTTGAAGATCAAGATTTTGCATTGGTGTTTTATAGGGAAAACGGTATTTACAAGCGACCATGCACTTAAAATGGAGTGGGTACCCGACTGGTTAGCTATAGTAGGAAGTGGCTACATTGGTCTCGAGTTTAGTGATGTCTACACAGCTCTTGGTAGTGAGGTCTGTTATATTATCTGTCTTTTTGCAAACTTCATGTGATATCTTGCAGTACTTGCACATAACAACCAATATCTGTCGGCTTCTCTACCGAGACAACAATTTTTGTCATATTTATAAATAGCTAAAAGTGCATTGCTTTCAATATCGACAATTTTTCTCCTACAAATATGATGTTTGCTTTTAAATTAATCCAAATAAGCTAAAAGTCAGAAAAAATATCGGCGTCTGAGTATGTTATGCAGTGAAATTGATTTGGTTTTGTCGAGATCAAAATTCTGTTGCAAATTAGTTATTTTTAAATTACCTGTAACTCCCTAGTAATGGAGTGATATTTACAATTAAGTGTTGATGGTCAGTTGCAAATATGACCATGTGAGAAATATAGGGTCTTTTAGGCAAGCAAGGTAAATTTTTTTTTTTTTTTAAAGTGCCTTTTGCTTCTCATTTTCTATTATTTCTTTTACTTACAGAATTGCTTTTTTCTTTCCATGTCCTTTTGATATTTGAATATCCCCGACTCCTTCCCTCCATCCCCCCCAACCCCCACCTCATTTACCAACTATGCACTTCCCTGTCATAAATCTGTCCAATCATTTTATTTATTTGATTATTCTTTTGGATAGGTTACATTTGTAGAGGCTCTTGATCAATTAATGCCAGGATTTGATCCCGAGATTGGCAAGTTGGCACAAAGAATTCTCATAAATCCTCGCAAAATCGATTATCACACTGGCGTCTTTGCTAAAAAGGTACACTCATGTCCATTTCTTAGTTTGATTATGAAGTTATTTTTTACTAATGCTATTTTTTACTCAAAAAATAATTATATTTTTATTCTTTTAATTTTGAATAGATTACACCTGCGAAGGATGGGAAGCCTGTCCAAATTGAGCTTATAGATGCAAAAACAAAAGAACCGAAGGAAACGCTAGAGGTGATTATTGATGCTTTCACGTTTCTTTAGAAAATAGTTATGTCACGAGCAGCAGAATAACGTTTGCACCCTTGCAAAATGAGAATATCTCATATGCCTTTTTAGAAGTGAAAAAAGTAATCGGACATGTCTCTCCCCTCTAACTTCCTTACAAGTACCAAAAGCTCTTCTCTTTCCTCACTTGCACATGGATGAAAAAAAAAAGTTAGGAAAGATGGCTAGTTTATGCCTCTTTGGAAAATTGTTGGGAAGAGAGGCGAAGAATGACTATTTGTTGAGGAGCCTGTGTGGTATTTTCCTATTGTTTTGTTGGGGTATGCACATTATATTGCTTTGCAAAAGTAGATCTGATATATTACGCATAACTGTATGTGCATTATTACATTTTGAATAAATGCAAGGCATGATCTACCCTCACTCTGTCAAATAAAAAAGTAATATATTCGTAATCATTAAGATAAATGGAAAAAACTCTAACATGCGTTCTTGGTTAGTAGATTACATTGCTTAATTTGTAATTTACAGGTAGATGCAGCACTAATTGCCACAGGAAGGGCTCCTTTCACAAAAGGCCTTGGCTTAGAAAATGTAAGCATCTCGACTTTCTTCTTATCTTTGATCGTGTCATCTTTTTACAATATTCTGAGAAAAAAAAAAACAATGTGTCACTACTGTTAAGTATAGCCCAAGTGTCACCTATATTGTTCTTTTGCTCGTGTGTGCCTTTTTTGAACTAATTTTCCTTTTTTATGCATTGTCTTTTAAACTGGGATGAATTTTTAGTTATCACGTACTCTCTCTTAGAATATAAAATCGAGTTGCTAACTTGAGTGCATCTCAGATAAATGTGGTCACACAGCGTGGCTTTGTACCTGTTGATGAGCGGATGCGAGTCCTTGATGCTAACGGCGATTTGGTATCTTCTTTCCTCCTTTTTTTTTTCCTTCTTGTGGCCAATTTAGTTGAAATGGATTACACTATAACCTTGAATATTACATATTGGATTGAATAACTTGGAACGGAAGGAAAATTTATTAAACACTTAACCAACAATCTCAGTTTCAGCTGATCCATACCAAGTACTGTTACCAAATCATGCAGTTTGACCCATAAAGACTTAATTCATGTAACAATCCAAATCTAACTAATGAAGGTTTTAATTCTGCAACCAAAGCTTAATTGAGATCAACATGTCTACTTGGCAAACACATTTGTTATCATTGGATTACTAAATGTTGTATAGGTCCCTCATGTGTATTGCATTGGAGATGCGAATGGGAAACTGATGCTTGCCCATGCTGCCAGTGCTCAGGGCATTTCTGGTACTTGCTTTTCTTTTCACAATCATATACTTTCTTCTGAAAAAGAATTATTGTTGACTCCAATGCAAAGTCTGAAGTAGGATTCTAGGTATGCAATTAATGTTTTAACTTTTAACCATGATGACCTTGGTTTCATGCTTATAAAGGTTGATATATAAATCAAGAACCTACGCTAAATATGAACCACAAGAAAAATGTTGAAAGCACTCAAATGGAACCGTGTCTTGGCCAGCTTGAATTGTACCATAAAGGAGGCCCTAATTTTAAACAAAATACATGTCGAGATAAAGAGCCGACTAATATTCAGAACTGACCAGACTAGCGCTGTTGAGATCAGAGATTGTTAAGCTTTGTCCAAACTCCAAAGTGATATTCTGATGTCAATTTTCTTCTAATTATCTTTTTACAGTTGTTGAGCAATTGACAGGCAGGGATCATGTGCTAAATCATTTAAGCATCCCGGCTGCTTGTTTTACACATCCTGAGATAAGCATGGTTGGCCTCACTGAGGTATATACACATTTCAGACCTGTCTTTGTTCGAAAATTGCAAAAGGCCCATAGTTTATCTGATTATCTCAGATGGGCCCTTCTCCTGTCATAATTTGGAAAAATAAATCCCTCCTTTAGTCATTGATGAATTTTAGGAGTTGATTATAAATGAAAGATTTTTTTTTTTTTTTTATTGAATGGAACAAGGACCTTAATTACTTCAATCTTGAATCTGTGCATTTAGAGTAAGCCTGGCAGTGATTTTGAGGTTTCATATTATCTCTTTCTCATTGTTTAGTAACAATCTGTAAGTGAAAAGCTAATTTCTGAGAAAGCAGAATACTGTAGGTACATTCCTGTAATTCCTCAGTAAAGTAAATTATCTTATGCAAATATGGAAATGGTTGTTATCATTAATTCTCTCCTCAATCAAGACTTCTCGTGTTAAATGAAATATCAATTTTTCAGCCGCAAGCAAGGGAGAAAGGTGAGAAGGAAGGCTTTGAGATTAGTGTTGTTAAAACTAGCTTTAAGGCGAATACAAAAGCTTTGGCTGAGAATGAAGGCGATGGTCTTGCTAAGGTAATTTATACATATATATCCAGTTATTTGCAGTATGTTGTTTGTGCTGGTTTGACTTTTATAGCATTTACACTTGTATAAATGTTGATCTAATTACCTCTCTTTGTCAGCATTTGCAAAATAAATAATGATTTCTTTGTAAAGTTTAGTGTATTTCTTGCAAAAGACCCATTAATAATAAATAAAAGTACAGGAAAGAAAAATCAAGCACTGACAAGCACCACGAGTCTAATTGGATAAACAAATATTTTCAAATAAATGAACTACTGTTACTGGAAAATGAAAATTAAAGATAATATATTGTGTATAATTTATCTTTATACAGATGATATACAGACCCGACACAGGAGAGATTCTAGGAGTACACATTTTAGGCTTGCATGCAGCTGACCTCATCCACGAAGCCTCTAATGCTATGGCTCTTGGCACCAAAGTCCAGGTACATGCACAATTATTCTGGATTCTCATAATTTTGGGAGATACTTTCTTTTCACGATTTAAGTTTTTGGGCCATCATTCTAGTCCATATTTTTTTTTGGTTATTTTTGTGACTGTGTGACCTCGACAGTTGTTTATTGTGACATCTTGGCTTGTACTGAAAACTACTCTTAAGTCCCTTGTGTCATGGTAGAAGACAGTGGTATTGATCCAAAACGAGAAAAATGAGAAATACAAGAGAGAACAATGTAATTGAGACTGTACCGAAAGGTTCAGGTTTGACTTTTTGGCAAATCTGACTGGTACATAGGTTGAGTATGGATCAGAGAACTAAACGGTACTATGATGTTTAACATTTTCTTAAAACTGCTTGCTGTTGTTGTCCTTTTTCTTAAACAGGATATAAAGTTTGCGGTGCATGCCCACCCAACCTTGTCTGAAGTATTGGATGAGCTCTTCAAAGCTGCCAAGGTCTGAGCTACCTCCTGTAGTTTTATGGTTCAAGATATGCACTGGTATACTACTGATTGTTTTCTGAAGAAGTGCCATAGAGGCACCAGTATCTACTGTTACCAAATCAGAAGTCATACCAGCCAGAAAAACTAGTCCAGCCCATGCAAGACTGTTCAGTTATGAGACTAATTTGCTATTTTACCAATTGTAAACTGACTTCTTTACCCATCTTTGAAGCTGGCATTTATAATTTTATTTTCTGACAGGTTAACATCGGTGTATCTGTAAATGAACCAGTTGCAGTATAAATGTGATGAGCAATCTGAGAATAACCATCCTTTGGGTGCAATATTTTCCTTATTTGGTGCAATGAGAAGCCTCCTATTTGTTTCCTAAATTAGGTTACCATTCTTAGCTGATGATATTTGTGTCTAGAGAGATTAAGAGAGAAAATGACCTACCATTTCATGAGATTTCATGATGCGATTTTGTATTTCCTTTTTTGCCCCAACAGAACTGACGCTCAGTTAATACTATCAGTTTTATGTAATAAATTTCCTCATGTTTTGCTGAAAGTTTTGCGTATTGACAAGTCTACAGTACAGTTTATTGCCTTGTGCTATAACAACAGGTTCTCTCTGTGAATAATTTTTTGCATCCCGTACGGAATTTAAAATGCTGATTAATTGTAGCCAATGAGAAATTATTGTTTGTCCTTGTGTTTGTTGAGAATGGAAGAAATCCTAGTACCTAACCGAGCACATTTTATTGGTTTGAATTTTGAAATCGAGGTTATAACAAAAGGATTTAAGAAATCGCAGAATTCGAACTAAATCAACCTGTTGGCGGGCGCACCACCCAACTATTCAGAAATCAACACGTAGCATAGTAATCGGACTATAATAAGGTTTAATAAGTTGTAATTGATCACAAGCAATCAAGGTTGATCCTTAATGCACATGTATAAAAAGGAGATCGGTGGGGTTTTTTGTAGCATCTTTCTTATGGCAACCTGTGCAACTCCACAGTACTAAATAATATTTAGCTTTTAAGAGCTATCGATTTTTTTTTTCATAAAGAAAATCATCTCTGTTAACCCTTGATCATTTTGAATTATGCAAAGGAGTAGTGGCCTAGTGGGTCATATATGCATTAATTTAAGGTGAACCACACATATGATTACGGCACGAGGCCACATAAGATCAGCACCCAAAAGGTTCATTCCTATCCTCTCCATCTTAATCCATAATTAACATGTTAAATTAAGAGACCTATGATGGGTTTCCTGCTGGGAAACAAAAGATTAAGAGGACTTAATCAAGGCACACAAAGGCACCTCCTGGTGCCGCGTGGCATGTGGTGGTATACCATTTGTCAGTTGTCAGCATCGTTTAGCTGGATTGCTGTGCGAGCAACCCAACCTAAGTCCACAGCAAAATATAAACAAAGCAATAAAAGGAGAGGAATAATCCAGAGTGTCTTTTTAAGAGAAAAAAAGAAGAAACTGAGAGGTGGCATGGGGGTACGAATATAAGCTAGCTAGTACCGGTGCATGCATAATTGCATATACATGTCATGTACTTGTCAATGGGGACCCAGAATTTTCGTCAGAGCAGTAAAAAAATATTGAATCGGATTTAAATAATTTATCGAATTTAAATTCATTAACTAATTGAGTACTCGATAAAAAAATAATACTTTGACTTATATTTTTCAATACACTGACTTATAATTTCTGATGCTTTTACTTATAATTATAATTACCAATATAATTCAAAAAAATTATTTTAATTTTAACACTAAATTTAATCTAAATTACAAATTAAACATTTAGAGGGTAAAAAAAAAAAATTCAGAGAAAAACAAAGTCGATCGATATCTATAGATCATTACTAAAACTCGAAATTCAGAAAAGAACGACTGCCCCCATAGTTCTATACTGGGTCGGCCCCTGCTTGTCAAAGGAGAAAAGGATGTATATTTAGACCAAGAACAGACAAGGAATTGCAAGGGATTGAGAAGGAGAGGAGCTGGGGTGGAAGTTTAAGGAATCATGTGGCTGCATGTGCTTCTTATGTTAGGAGAACATGCCCCCTCTCTCAAGCAACCTGTTGTACCTCATGCCATATTGCCACCTCTCTCTCATCCTTTTAATTCATTCGCTGACATTACATTAATTTCATGTTGGTTCCACAACTTAATTCCTTTTTTTTTTTTTCTTATAAATTGAAAAGAAAGAAGAATTAATAATTGGTCCCTGCCACCTAGTTATCCAATCAATCCTATAAGAACTCCCTTAAAGCTCTGACTAATTATTACTTGCTACCACTTCCTCTGATCCTCTCCCTTTCTCTTTGTTCTTGCAACTAGCAAGGCACCAACTAGTTGGCTAGAATTTCTTGAAAGACACCTCTTACAACATGGTATCGACGACACGTTCTCTTTGTCATAGGTCGACAAGGTTCAATCAAACTCGAAACACCTCAGGTTTGATTCGAGCGGTGCAACAAAGTACATCGTCGACATCCCTTAGAAGAAACAAGCAAATCATGGCAAGAAGCAATTACATTGGTAGTGTCATTTCTAGACGACGTGAAAAACAAAAGACGCAACGGAGGAAGCTAGTTGTAAAAGGATCTAGAAAGGCGCATGTCTTTCAAATAGTTAAGAAACTTCAGAAACTGAGGCGGTTGGTGCCGGGTGGCAATTCGGACTCGACGGAGATAGATGATTTGTTTTGTGCAGCAGCTGATTACATATTGACACTTCAAATGAAAGTGAGGGTTATGGAATATATGGTTAGCATGTTTACACCCCAAGATCCTGATAATTGAGAGGCAAATTAATTAATTAAATCACATTTTGTGCTTGGAGAGATTGATTATATATTCATTGGTTGATTCTTTGTTTTTGTTTGTTTCTTTATGAACTTTAGATTAATTTGCATGACCATGAAAAATTTGGAATTCATGGAGGTTACAACTTTACAGCCTTTGAGAGGATGTTGTAATTTGTACAGCATTTGAGAGAGATTTCTCACTGTTAGGGCTCATTCTTTGTTTTTTTTTTTAATACATTTTTGTACTTTATATTGTTTGCATTTTGCAAGTTAATTTCAAGAATCATTTATTTATTCATCATGTAAGTTTTCTTGTTGAAGTGTCTTTTATATCTATGTTTTGATATATATATATATATATAGGGACTGTCTAATTTGCTATTGGATGTTCAAACAACAAATTCAAACCGTTAGATGTTCAATCTACATTAAAATCTGCTTGGAGACCAAATTTTATATTTTTTGAATTTTTTTATTATTTATTAAGCTAGTTTGAAAACCGATGTTTTTATTAAATTTATGAAGCATTGAAAATAGCAGTATTCAAACCAGCATAATAAATAGTAAAAAAATTCAAAAAAATATAAAATTCGTTCTCCAAGCATATTTTAATATAGATTGAATATCTAATGGTTTGGATTTGTTGTTTGAACATCAAATACTAAAATATGACCCCGTAAGCATCTCGGTCGAAGTGCTTCTGGTAGCAAATTAGCCAGATTATATATATATATATATATATATATATATATATATATATATATATATATATATATATATATAGGAACATGCTAGCATGCTATGCATAGCATGGAGGGTCTCCATGCAACACCTTGGATTTCGACTTTTCAAAATCCTAACGGTCGATCCGAACCGTTCATCTTGTTCTCCATATTAATATGTGTTTGGGGACCAAATTTTACATTTTTTGAAATTTTTTTACTATTTCTTTAGATTTATTGAAAATCGCTGTTTTTTTATGGTCCAGATTTGCTGAAAACAGTGATTTTCAATAAATCTAAAGAAATAGTAAAAAATTTCAAAAAATGTAAAATTTGGTCTCCAAACACATATTAATATAGAGAACAAGATGAATGGTTCAGATCGACCGTTAGGATTTTGGAAAGTCGAAATCCAAGGCGTTGCATGAAGGAGCTCTATGCTATGCATAGCATGCTAGCATATTCCTATATATATAGAGTAAAGCTAATATACACTTAAGTGTACCAATGAACCCATACACTTAACCCTAGAACCGTACGATTAGCTTTGAGATTTGTGTAGATTCTTTAAAAGTGATGTAGCTTCTTTAAAAGTCGTGATACACGAATCTCAAAGCTAATCGTACGGTTCTAGGGTTAAGTGTATGGGTTCATTGGTACACTTAAGTGTATATTAGCTTTACTCATATATATATATATATATATATATATATATATATATATATACATACATACATACATATATATATATATATATATACTAGTATCGTACCCGTGCGTTGCGACGGGGATATATTATAAAATTAAATAAAATATGAAAAGATTTTGTTATTAATATTCATACAGAATAAAGAAAAAAAAAATAAGACATAATAAATAATAGTAAAAAATGTATCCAAGTTATGAGAACCATACAGAATTAAGAAAAAAAATAAGGCAAACAATAAATAATAGTAAAAAATGTATCCAACTTATGAGGCAACTCTTTAACTCTGCAGTGGTATATATTAAATTTTTTAATTTGTAGGGACAAGCATGAAATTTTTTCATAAATCGAGGAACACACTAAAGCGAAAAGAAACCTTCTAGAAGAAGTTCGTTGTTTATATATCCACTGTTCCTTGTTTAAAATTATGTCACCATGACAAGATTATGAGTATAACAATAAGACAAATCTATTGATATAAGATGCTTTTTTTTCTTTTGAAAAAAGTAGCAAACCCATCAATTTCCATTTGCACAAAATATATAACCAGCGTTCTTACAAATTACAAAACAAAATTAAGATAGCTAAGATAATCTACATCCTACACTCCCAATAACCTATCCAAAATATCCCCAAAATGTCCCCTAACACATGTCCAGCTAAAAGCTAGAAAAATATAAAAACAGCATAAGACATCCAATTACATGAAATTCATTTCAAACATTGAAATAGCAATGCAGTGCATTTTTTAAGGTCTTATCTTCGGTATCCTCATCTAAATTGACTACATCCTGTTTTATGTATCAGGTCTTTTCGTTCCAAAAAATCAATTACTTGTAAGCAATTGTCATTAGCTGTGGCACCAAGTGATATATATATATATATATATATAGAGTATGACTAATTTGCTGCTAGCAGCATTTCAACAAAGTGCTGCCAACATTGTGAGCCGTCCGATTTAATTTAGATTTGCGCTGGTCACTTTGATAATTCGCTAGTTGAGAAAAACAGAGACGGAAATAATTAATTTGAGCTCCGTTAACTTTAGAGCTGTTCAAAATAAGAGAAGCTAGCGGAGAAAATAAAACCAGAACCCTTCTCTTTCTCTCGCTCTCGAATCGGCGGCGAGCTGATCACCTCTATCTTGAATCGCTCTCACTTTCACTCAGCCTCTGCCGGAGTATGCTACCAATGGTCGTCTCTCCCTCGCTCTGCCTCGATCTGACCACGCCGCGCCTCCTCCCCACAGTCACGTCGAACTTCCAAACTTCCTCCGCTTTTAAACCGGAACAAGCTTCCTTTGACAGGTGAATTTTCAACAATTGTTGTTTAATTTTTGACGGCCTGTTGCAATTTCGGTTAATTTTTGTTTAATTTATAATATTAGACAGCTCTGTATCTCGACCCACTGACCCACATATTTATTTTTTCCTCTAAATTTTCCTCTTATTCAAAGCTTGTGGAAAAGCTAGATGCTTATCTCATCAATTAACCAAATTAGTAGAAATTAGTAAGATTTATTTGCATAATTGGGAGCTTATCAATTGTTGCAAAACTAAAACCTATATAGCCTGTACTAGCCCATACTGGTACGCATCTAACAGCCAGAGTAAGAATATGTTGGTCTCTACCTCATTTCCTTGTTCTTTGTTTAATTAGTTGGACTGTAGGGACCTAGATTATTGTTGCAAAATTAAGAGCTTTGTTTTGCTCTTTCTATTTCAGATTTTACTCATTGTTGCATGACATATTTGTACATTGGTTAGCCTCTCTTTCTGTCTCTGCCAATTTTCTGGAGATATGTGGGGGGAGATTGACACAAGGTAGGCTATGTACTATTGTATAAGGTTATTGTACCAGCTGGTATATTTCCTTTCAGTTCATTTATAACAACACCAAACCCAATTACCTCTTAAATTTATACTCCTTATGTTACTTTGGTCTATTAATTTGCATGTTAAATAATTTCTTATATTGTGTTTTAGAAAAATTACAAAGTGACAATGCTAGCAATATTGTCTTTTGTTTGAAACTATGATAAAATAAGGAAAACAAGCTCCAATAACAAAATAAGGAAAATGATAAGATAAAAATAAGTTAAAAATAAGTAAAAAAAAAATAACTTTAATTATCTTGCTTCTCCTCCTCAACAAACTTAGATATATATCCATCAGAACTTTCTGCTTTTCTATTTTCGTTGCATTATAATGTTAATTTCTGGTTTATAGTTTGTTTTTCAATGTGTAGGTATTAGGCGCAGTTCAGAATTAGATGTCAAGAGAGTCCCAGCAAGGGCACTGATGTAATTAGAGCATTATGTTAGAATTAGTTAGAAGAAACTGAGAGTTGTAAACCAAGAATCAGTGTCTATATAGAGACTCGCATGTATCTGTATCAATTACAATGAAATAGAAATTACAATTCATTCTCACAAATCTCTCTTGTATCTCTTATCCTCTATCTCTTACAGCATGTCACATGGAGATTAGTCCCAAGTTATTGTGATTCTAAAAGAAACAACAAGCAATATGCCATGTGCGTGCAAGAATTTTTATTTTATATTATCATTTTCCTTGTGGATTTCTATTTCTCAAGATGTAAATCACAAGCAATCGATATAAATCACAGTTTGAAACAATCGCATAACACAATCTTTCTATGACAAAGCTATATTATAGCGAAAGAAGAAGTAAATCACAAGCAATCAGATATAAATGACAGTTTCAAACAATCCCATAACACTATCTTTCTATGACAAAAGTTATATTATACATCCAGCCATTAACAAAACAAATCAAAATTTTACAACATTCCATACTCAAAAATCTAGTACATGTTGCCACTCAAAAACAAAAGTTGCAACCCTAGTTCATATTGCCAAAACTGATACATAGATTTAAAACATGCTGTCATCTTCACTTTCAAATTCAATGTCCTCTTTGCCATCATGTACTATAGAAACTCATGCTCAACCTTTGCTTCTCAAATTTCATCGCTGATTCTCTATAATAAATAAGATAAAATCAATCAATTAGACAATCAACCAATTAAATGTTAAACTAAGATGCTAGAATCAAAATACTATAATCGAAACAGCAAAGAGAGGGAGATTAGAATCAATACGCTCGAATTATATCACCCAAATTCTTCCACTGAGAATATCCAGCACATTTAATTAGTCTAATGCATAGAAAATTTCAAATCAGCCCCTCAAATTTCTTAAAATTGCTCAAAAATATACAGTAACGCATTTTATAAAGCTGAAATAAAAGAATAGTATTTATCATAAGTTGCATATAACAAAAAAGCAAAAATAATTGAATATTCTCAACTTAAGCATCCAATAAACAAAAAAAACAAAATTTAATATTCTGACATCCAGATCTACTCACCCGCACTCTGATCAAGAGGACGTAGAGATTTAATATTCCGAGCTCCAACGATACAGCATTTTCGGCTCCGGTCCCTCCCCTCTCTCTCATTCTTCTCTCCACTCAAGAAAGTAGAGCTGAGAGAGAGGGGAGAAACTTTCTCTCATCTTGCGCCCTCAAAATTCATTTTCAATCCTTCAAAGAAATTTTCATCACTCATTCTCTACAAACAGAAATAAAAATGAAAGAATCACATAAATTGACAGAAAATTGAACTATGAAATGCATATTGGTACTTGTCTCACAAACAGAAATAAGAATGAACTATATATGAAATACATATTGACAGAAAATTGAATGTATATGAAAAATCCATTCTCTACAATTATGGAATGCATTATTTCCATCATTCATTCCATCATGCAGACTAGTACGCATCTTAATTTCATTAAAAAAAATATGAATTTTCTACAATTTTCATACTGGTAGGCATCTAAATCAGTCATCCATTCTCTACAATTTTTATTATCTCCATCATGCATTCTCAGAATTCTACAAGGATTTCGTCAGTATTTTTTCAATAAAAAATATATCTTTGCAATGTAAGACTTTTTCTTTCTAAAACTTGTCAGTAAGTACTGGTATCTTCATAAAAAATTTCAGAGCCTGAGCTATAGAGAGAGAGAGGGAGGGGGCAAAGAGAAAGAGACTCACGAATTTGTGGCACCTTGCTAGTGACAGCTAAGTAGAGCGGGAACCCCAGCGAGAAGAGAGCAAGAACCAACGGGTCGAGAAGGAAGGGCAAACAACAGCTAGGGTTTTCGTTCGCACAACGAGGCGCCCGAAAAAGGCCACAGACGCGATAGAGAAAGCGCTTCAGATTCTAGAGCGAGAAGCACGAGTGCAAATGAGAGAGAGCGAGAAGGGTAGAGCTCCAGCGATTTCTTGGATTTCTCTGATTTTGCGCGAGGGCCGGTCGACAGGTCGAGGAGGAAGAGAATTCAAAATAGAGAGAGATTTTGGGAGTCTGGAGAGACGGGAGGTTGACGGAAGTTTTTTTCACTCATCGCTGTGTTATTTTTAGATCATCAAGTGCGAATCTAAATTAAATCGGACGGCTCACAATGTTAGCAGCACTTTGTTGAAATGCTGCTGGCAGCAAATTAGCCATACTCTATATATATATATATATATATATATATATATATATATCCACAATTTTGATTAAGCATCTTAGCTTACAATTTTCATGTCCTTCTGGTCTTTATATGTGATACTTCCATATTTCATACGGGATTGCACATATTTCATACGGTATTACATAACATAAAATCTAACCCATTGACTGTCTCACTGAATCTAAAACAGGGAAACAAAAGAGAAATCGAAAAGAAAAGAAATACAGAAGCGGTCTTTTTGACACCTTTTGGTCAGATTTAATTGCAATGCATGTCCCATCATCTAGTGTCCCGTAGTAAATTGTGCTAAAAATGCCTCGTCCAAGCACGTTGGAGAGTTTATCAGTTGCCTTTCTTATTTTTTTCATGGAGAATGTTGTTGTATCCCCTTCTGCTAGAGATGAATAATTGTTATGTAAAAATTAGACAGAAATCATCAACCCCTTTATAATCAAGCTCTGAGCAATTAACCAAAATTAAATTTTCTACTTAATTTGATAAATCTAAGAAAGATGGCAAGTAACCAGATGATTCTTCTCTAATGGAAAAGAGTCACTTTCTGACTACCCAAAATTTTGCTCTGAAGTTGCAGTGGCAAATGGTCACATTCTTTTGGACTTGATGAAAGGTAAGTTTTTAACTCACAAAGTAGCAGTGGAAACCATTCCAACCCCGTAAAAAAAGAAAAAAAAAAGAATAGCATGAAACTACAGGGTTCCTTTTCTATTCAATAAACCTTTCTGTCTAGCTAGCCATTTTAGTTGTAATGTATTTTTTTTTCATCTCGTACTCAGAAGTGCCTTATTATGCTACACAAATAAGGTATATTTCAGTGATCCATTTAACAATGATACTCACACAGTTACACAGTACTTTCCTCAGCTATCAGGAGAACATGAAAGTTGTGTAATATTATTGTTCTTATTTACATATTAAAACTTGAGGTGTACTGATTAATTCACATGATGTAAGAAACATAATCAACAAAAGAGACAAGTTCATATGCAATTATTACTTGATCTGAGTTTAGTTCATATGCAATTATTACTTGATCTGAGTTTGCCAATTAATGTCATATACAAGTAGATCAGATTGAATGACCTAAATATTAGGCATAACATTGAAGAACTCCATCTAATTACCACTAATTCTCTAGTTCCAGTCAAATTTCCCAATTCTAAGTAAATATCACAAATTAGAGGTTATAGTAAAAATGCACACAAATGACTGACTCAGCACATCTAAAGTACAGGAAATGAAATTAATACAATCACTCACGAAAACAGTTACCCACACACAGATCTCCTGAATTAAACAAAATGACTTGAACAAACCGAACCAATGCACTGACAGTTCTCTCATTTTTATGTAAAAATTGAGAATTAGTTCGGATCAATACCTCAGGGACACACATGGGCTGGTTGAGTTCGCCGGGACGGATCTCCTCGGCCAGCGCGTCCTGATCCTTGACCTAGGGTTTGCTTGAGGAACAAAGGCGGGACGGCCTCTAAGACTGGCCCGTCGCTACCGGATTTGAACTCGCTCGACCGAGTGCTGCAGGGAGAGGAAGGCGCAGGATGTTGGCGCAGGGGCTTCTTCCGACCACGATTTATGGTAGAGGCGAGACATCAACGGGGGCTGATCGCAGGTTTCTTTTTTTTCATTGGGAAGAAGATCGGGGAGGGGATGGGCAGCAATTTCGCTGGGAGCAAAAAATTACGGATCAGCGAAATTTTTTGTAGATATGTGTGACAATATGTGTCACAATATATGTAGCGGATCCAATTTGAACTGAATTTAGATTTCTACACATATAAATGATGTATTTAATCAAAGAAAAAAAGATTATTTAATTTTAGGGTTCAGATTCAATCCGAATTGAGATCAATAAATCTCAGCCACACGACTTTCTGTCATCCAATTCAATTTAAGGTGCATAATATAGAGGAGAGATATACAGAGAGAGAGAGAGTGACTAATATGCATTCATAAGCACTTTGGCCGAAGTGCTTACGGTCCAAATTTGATTTTTCAAAATTTCTACCTAGCTAAAAAAATAGTAAATTTTTTTCAAAAAATGTAAAATTTGGTCTCCAAACACATATTAATATGGAGAACAAGATGAATGGTTCGGATCGACCATTTGAATTTTGAAAACTCGAATATTGAACCGTAGCACGGTGACCCTCTATGCTATCCATAGCACCCAAGCCTTACTATATATATATATAGAGAGAGAGAGAGAGAGAGAGAGAGAGAGAGTTGGCCAGTTGGGCTATGATGAATTGCGAAGTAAGAATCTTGTTTTATTTCATGCTCATATCTCCGATTTTAAAGACCAAACAGTTGATCCGAACAGCTCAACACGATATCCATATTGAAATGTACTAAATTTTATATTTTTTTGGAAGTTTTTTACTATTTTTTTAGAATATTTTAAAATCATTGTTTGAGCGGTTCAGATCTAATCACTATTGAACGGTTTAGATTAACTGTTTGGACTTCGAAAACGAAAATATAAGCATGAAGTAAAACAAGATCCTTACTTCGTAACTTATTATAACCCATCTCTCTCTCTCTATATATATATATGCTTTACATGGTGGAGAACATGCATGCACATGATTATTTGTATACAGAGAAGCAAGAAACTAGCCTTGCAGAGTTTACAGTTGCATGTGCATTGGATTTGGCTACAACATGTATTAATTCACTGGTGCTGTCGTCTGATGAACTGAAAAGGCTGAACTGGAATTAATTACGGCTACCTAATTAACGTGGCAACATGAAATTAACACACTTAAATTTCATTTTGACGTACCATTAGCAATTAAGTGGCTAAATTATCTTCTGAACACATGCAGATATACGCAATCAAAATCTTACACATGCATTGACATTATAATATTGTGTATATATCTATTTATTTTTCAAATATTAATTGTTTTAGCGATCAACCTCCAAATTAAGATAATATGAGGCAATACATCTTTGAAACAAAGATATATATACGATGTCTCAACTTTGAAATTAAGAAAGATAATATGAGATCGACCAACTTTGAAACAAAATAAAATATTTAAGACATACATCGAAAACATGAGATATTTGAACCATGTTCTTTCTACACACGCTACAATTAAATAAGAAGCTCAAAATAATGACACAGCTATGAACTAATAATTTCCTACTACAATTAATAATATAATCATTTATTGCGGAAATATTTCTCGGAAGCTTAGCTTTTGACGGTACGGAAGAAAAATCCAGATATATATATATATATATATCGGTTCCAAATTGGAAGTAGCTAGTTGCTCACAGTTAAAGTTTATTTTAGTGTGACTCTGCTTAATTAAATATATCTATCTATCATCTCTCTCTCTATATCTCTCTCTCTCTATATATATATCTTATGAGAAGGGTTTAAATACCTTCATTTTTTGTGCTTTCACCATGCCTCCATTTTTAAAAACTTTAATAACTCAAAATTTAAAACTTAAAAGTTAAAATAAACCATTGGATGTGATCTGCATTATTTTATCTATGCACATACAAAAATTATGACATTTCAATTTTATTTTGGTTGTCATCAAAAGATTGTAAAAAACGTACTAATGTGAACAATTTATAGACGTTGATTTTTTAATTTATTGATTCACATCAAAACAAAATTGAAATGTCATAATTTTTTATGAGCACATAGAGAAAATGATGTAAATCACATCCAATGATTTTATTTTGACTTTTAAGTTTTAAATTTTGAGTTATTAAAGTTTTTAAAAATGGAGACATGATGGAAACACAAAAAATAAAGGCATTTGAACCCTCCTCATATATTATATATAGCTTATCTGATTTGTCACTCTTCTGTCAACTACCTATTTAAATTGAGAAATGCTTTCTATCACCACGATATCATCTACTTAAAATCATTATATATCTCAATATATGGGTTGATAATTAATGACACATCGAAAATGAACGCACTAAAATTTATTTATAAATTTTAGAAGAAAAAAAAGATGATTAATTAGTAACGGTGCTAATCTTTGCCGAGGAATATTCCTGACTGTTATGGGTGTATTTTCATATGCATTATATATTTAGAAGTGTTTTAAACCAATCAAAGTATATTTTGTAAGGCCTTGGCATCTATTGCCAATTTTTTTTTTCTAAAAAAAAAGTATATTTTCTAAATCTTCAAAGTTTAAACCAGTCTACCGCAAAGGAACTGATATGATTGATGCACTTTGTAGAGTATGTGATGATAATTTTAAGATTACAATGTATTTTTTGTAATTTGTAGAGGTAGCATAAATATAATTACGTACAAGTATTTGATGATATTTTTAAGATATTTTGTAGAGTTCTGTACATTGAATTGGTTGCAAATACAATTGTTAACGAATCTAATTAATGTTCTCAATTCTGAGTTCTGACAGTTCCATCAATTGCACAATCA